>WOXC01006924.1:30000-293294 GCA_011680675.1 Gymnobelideus leadbeateri | reverse complement strand
TATTTATATATATTTGAAACATTTAATGTTACAACCTCGAATTTCAGATCCATTTCCTTCCTCCCTTGTCACCCATTCCTTCTTGGGAGATAAGTAATTCAGTATATGTTGTACATGTCTAGCTATGCAAAAACATTATCATAGTAGATATATTGTACAAGGCTGCTTATAATTCCCTCCCACTCATCCCACCCCCCACCTTGTCCATTCCCTACATGTTCCTGTCCCACTTCTGTAGTGGGTACTTCCAACCTCCCCTCACCCCAAGGATGCCCTCCCATCCATCATCCCTCCTATCATCCCCCTTCCCCCTATCCTGCTGCAGGTTGAGATATCCCATTTAGTATGTATGTCATTTTCTCCCTGAACCAAATTCAATGTGAATGTGGTTTTGCCTTTTAGCCTTCCTTATTCTCCCCCTCCTTTGCAACCACTTCCCCTTGCTTCTTCTACATGGGATAGCTTACCCTACCCTGTCTCTCCCCATCTCCTCTTGCCACTTTCCTCTCTCACCTCATAATTTCATCCCTTGAGTGCTCTCCCTTCCCAACAAAATCAACCTATGCCCTCTATCCATATATAACTGTAACCATATACACACACATTCACATATGTATTCGTATGACCACACCCCCTTCTTCCATTATTTTCATAGTGAGAAAGATATCATCAGTCCCAGATATTGCTTTTCCATATAGGAATGTAAATAGTTCAACTTTGATAAGTTCCTTTTGATTTCTTTTCCCTGATTGCCTTCTCAGGCATCTCTTGCTTCTTGTGTCTGGATGTCAAATTTTCTATTCAACTCTGGTTTTTTCCTCAAGAATGCTTGAAAGTCCTCTATTCCACTGAATGACCATATTTTCCCCTGAAACAAAATACTCAGTTTTGCTGGGTAGGTGACCCTTGGGTTCATTCCCAGTTCTTTTGCCCTCTGGAATATCATATTCCATGCCCTTCGATCCCTCAGTGTAGAAGCTGCCAGGTCCTGGGCTATTCTGATTGTGTTTCCACAATATTGAAATTGTTTCTTCCTGGCTGCTTGTAGTATTTTCTCCTTGATCTGGGGATTCTGGAACCTGGCTATAATATTTCTGGGAGTTTTCTTTTTGGGATCTTTTTCAGGAGGTGATCTGTGGATTCTTTCAACCTCTATTTTGCCCTCTGGATCTAAAACATCAGGGCAGTTTTCCCTGAGAATTTCTTGAAGGGTGATTTCTAGGTTCTTTCCTTGATCATGGCTTTCAGGTAGTCCCATAATTTTTAAATTGTCTCTCCTGGATCTATTCTCCAGGTCAGTGGTTTTTCCCATGAGATATTTCACATTGCCTCCTAATCTTTCGTTTGTTTGGATCTGCTTAACAGCATCTTGATTTCTCAAAAAGTCACTAGCTTCCATTTGCTCCAGTCTAACTCTGAAGGAATGAATCTCCTCAGTGAACTTTTGAGATTCTTTTTCCATCTGGCAAATTCGACTTTTTAAGGCATTCTTCTCCTCATTGCCCTTTTGGGCCTCCTTTGCCATTTGAGCTAGTCTATTTTTTAAGGTGTTGTTTTCCTCAGTCAGGCTGTTGACCCTCATTTCATACTTTTCCTGCATCCTTCTCATTTCTCTTTCTAATTTTTCCTCCACTTCTCTTATTTGATTTTTAAAGTCCTTCTTAAGGTCCTCTATGGCCTGCAACCCACTCATGTTTTCCCCTGGGGCTTTTGGAGCAGGACTTCTGACCTCACAGTCCTTTTCCCGCTCTATGCCCCCAAAATAGGAGTCTAGGGTTGCATTTTTCTGTTTCCTTTGCCTTGGCATGTTGCCACTTAATTGCTTGACTTTTGGGCTTGTTGCCACACTATGGCTTTAAGGCCAGATAGAGGAATTTTCGTCCCGAACGTGTGGGGGGCAACTTCCGTTTCTGGCAAGCTGTAAACCCACCCACAACTTCCACCCTAGATCACAATCCAGATCCAGGGAGGTTAAAGCAAGAGCGATTACCCCCCAAGACTGATCGCTGGATCTCCCCACGATTTGTAGGCTGGGAGCCGGAAATGCCTCTGAAAACTACAAAATGGCGTGTCTCCTCAGCGGCTTCTAGCCCCCAGGGGAGGGAGCTGACGCATTCCCCAAATACAGGTCCCAAAGTCCATAGGACACTAACCTCTTACTTTGTCCTAGGCAAGTCTATGTTGATAATTCTGGCGTCTCCACAGTTCCTGGTGTTCTGGGGTTCCTCCAGCCGGCTGCTGGCCCTGCCGCCTGGGGCTAAAACCTCGGCTCACGTGGACCTGGGCTCGGCTCGGCTCCTGCGCTCTGCACGCTGCTGGCTCCCAGACCACTGCGCTGGTCCTTCCTGCAGGGTGCTGGGCTGTCCTCAGCGGGAGGTTAGCTTCTCTGTGTCGTTCTGTGGGTGCTGGGGCTCCAGAAGATTTTCAGAGTCCTTTTTTACATAGTTTGTGGAGAATCTGGGGGCAGAGAGGCTTGGAGGAGCTGTTTCTACTCCGCTATCTTGGCTCCGCCTTCCTCTGTGATTTTTGTAGGACAATCTATTCCATTTACCTTTATAGAGATGGACATCCTTGAACTCCTGGAAAATTTTGGTTGGCTACTATATAAGCAATGGTCCCTCTACTTTATAAGTCTCAGCTGGAATAGAACTAGATGCTTTGCCACACAAAAGGAGCCTAATGGCATTCAAAACCTCTACTTCATTTGGAATTTCAGCTAAGGAGGGGTTGACTTCAACCTGTGGTAATCCATCAATGACTTTTGCATTAATAGATAAAGGTCTGTTGAGAACACTGAACATTTTGAGCCCATCTCTCTAGGATCTTGTCCTTAATGCTAATGAATGTGACTCTATCAACACTGATTAGTTGAGATTAACCATAGGTCTTTAGTCCACGCCTTTAGGGCATCTTAAAAACATTATGGATTGTTACTATTAGCATAAAACTGAATTTCCTCTGTTTTCTTAAAGATAAAAGAATCCTTCATATCTCTAAATTTTACTTGTACTTTTCTTTAATTTGAATTAAGTGGTGCCTTCTTAGAAATGAATGAACTATCTTGTTGGCAAAGCACATGGAGTTCTCTCTTATTTTTTATCTAGCAGCTTCTAAATTTCCTCATAATTTTTATCAAGCCAGTCATGATGCTCATGAATGTTGTAACCCAGATAAGCAAATGTGGTGCATATACCGAATGTCTGAAAGTGAACTATTCCATTTCTCCTCTTCTATTGCCAACTGTGAGTTTGCTGAAAGTTCCATCCGAATTAGCAACAAAACTATCCATATGTCTCTGTATGCATATATACATATATATGTATGTATGTATGTATGTATGTATGTATGTATGTATATATACATACACACACTCATACATAAGTATATAGAGACACACTTATTGACACACACACATATATATGTGTATGTAGACATATATATGTATAAATATGCTTATTCAAAATAACATAGTAAGAACACTATTTCTATGTTTTATATTTATCTCCTTCCATTCTTTTTTCTAATTTAAAACAATATTATTGATATTTTTTGAGTATATAGCCTTATTCACTAATCATCCTCTCTAATCTCATTCCCAGTAAAACCCTCATTTTAACAATATGAAGCAAACAATTTAACACCTTTACCCCATCTAAATAATTCAGAACTCCATTTCTGTTCACAATATTATGATTTATTTCTACATTATCCATGATTTAACATTATTTTGTTTTTGGTATAGCTGCTACCTTCTACTTAGCAACCTTAAATTACCAGGAAACCTTCTCAGTCTTTGTCACTACTTCTCACAGTATACATTAATATTCATTTTTGCAGGTATTCCCATTTCTTCTCCTTTACCCATCTAAAATGAGGTTATTATGCTAGAGATAATCTATTCTTCTTCCTCATTGACCAGTTATCCTAATAATAACCTCCAATACCATCACTTCAGAAAACATTGATAGGTGACTCTGCTCTAGTCACCCTGCAGGCTAAATTAAAAAAAAAATACCTGAGAGTTATTTTTTGAAAAATTACTCATAATATTTTCTTTTAATGAAATGAACAAGCCAAAATTTGTCCATGTATCTCCTAAAGTCATCCTTATTAAAATTTATTTAATCATTAAAGTTAATATTTTCATTTCCTCTTTTTCCAGAGAAGATATCTCTTTCTACTGACTGTGTACTATGCTTACAGAAAACCCAGTATGCAAGAAATCGATAGTAATAAAACAATTAAATGAATAATATTAACATCAAAAGATTGTTCTGTAAGTAAAATAATTGGCCATTAAGTTATTTTAAAATACTATCTTCTACTGCCTTTAAAATATTATGATTAATATAAAAAGTTATACAACATTTTATTTTTAATTGTATGAAATATTATATTGTCAGAAGAATATTTCATAAATATAGAGAATATAAATCTGTTTTTAAAATTTTGAAGATCTCCTCTCTTACATTATTCAGTTTTTTTTTCTCCCAACATGACTGCAGACTATTTCATTCTTTGTCAAGAGAAAATAGAAATTGCTGCTGTCACGATTGTTGTTCTCATGATTGTGAGTGGATTGTAGAATGTCCATGGAGAAGGTGAGTTCTCCTTTCTGACTATTCATTGTAGGTTAGAATATCTCAATTGATTTATTAGGTTGTATACAACATAAACATAATTTATATTTCAGAAGCAATAGACATATATGCAACATTGGTCAGTCAGGGTTTTCACTAAGATGTAGGTAACTCAATCTCTCTCAGGTCACATTCATAATGTAAGTCTTATTTTAAAAACTGTCACTTTTGCACTTGAGATTAGCCTTAAAGGATAAAAGTGGAGTTAAGAGGTCAGAGTAAAGACAGGAAACCACCTGACATCTCTCCCAAACCCCTTCAAATACTTTTAAATATTGACTCTAAACAAATCCTAGTTTGGCAGAATCAATAAAGAGAGACAGTGAAGCTTCCAGTTCGAGAGAACTTAGAAGGTCATCAAGAAAGGTCTGTTGCACCAGGGTGAGAGAGAATTACATTCCAATGCAGGCTGCTCTAGTGCAGGCTGCCACCAGCAAACCAAAAAAAGACCTGGGGAAACTGAGTCACTAGCACTACTGGTAGTTTCCAGAACTCTTAGTCCAGAAAAAGAATGGTACACCAAGTCAGAAGAATATTTACAGGGGTTCCTTTGCTAGCACCATGGTCAGGAAACTGTTACAGTGCCACTTCTTGGATCTGTGTGCAAGGAGGGGCCTTAGCACAGCAGAGCTTTTTGCTCAAGGGAGCAGGATTCTCAGTCACACAGTTCCAGGGTTGAAAAGAGTGGTCACTTGTGGTTACTCACAAATTAGTTAGCAGTACAGGAGAAAAATAACACACCTCTCCGAATATCATACAATATCATAGCACTTTGGAAAAACCAAAAACATATAAGTCCCTGGAATTATCTCAGAAAAAAGCTGCAAAAAAACAAAACAAAAACAAAAAACAAAACAAAACAAAAGAAAAAAAAACCTGAAGATGGGGACAGTGCACCTTCTACTTACAAAGCAGAAGCTCCCTTTATTATAAAGTTAAAATTCAAGAAATAGGCTGAAAAATGAGTAAACAACTGTAAGGGTTCTGGGATTTAAACAACTTCAATGCCCCATTGGACTTGCTGACATAGCAGAAAGGGGTGGGGCAAGAGGAAGCAGAAGCAAAGCTAGAGTTACAGTGGGTACTGGCAGCAGCGGAAGTGGTGGCAGCAGTAGCAGTGGTAGTTCGAGGTAGAGGTGGAGGCTCAAACCCCTTTTTGAGCTAGCCAGAATTTTTGCTAAGGGCTCTTGTTGGGTACTGCCAGGAACCGGAACTGTGGGGGGTTTGAGTTGTTGGGAGCATGCTTCCTGGACACTGAGCAGTTGCTGTGAGTGGGGAGAGAAGGACCTTTGCCTGAGGTAGCCTATTCTATTTTGAAGGCTTAAGAATTAGTTGTTTAGTATGTTATATTTGCTGATGAGGAAGGGATCACAAAATATCCGGCCTCTATTTGGAAGCAGAGAGACTTTAGAGGGAGAAATGTCTATCCCAGGATGGGAGGATTTGCCTTATTCCTCTCTAGCAAGAGAATGAGCCAAAAGTACATGGCCTTGTGAAAACTGGGAACCAAGACTAAAAAAGGGAAAACCTAGAGATTTGGAAAGATGTTTGCAAGGAATCCCCATAGAACCAGGCAAAGAACTGGCAGGAGTGTGCAGGAGAGGCTGGGTCCTGCTAACAAGTTGTTGTCTTATGTGTAAAAGTAAGGATAAGCTGCTGGAGGAAAGAGCTTGGATGGCTAGGGAGTTGGCTGGTTTGCCTGAGGATTCTTCTGTGTCACAGCATTCAGATGAGGAAACTGGAAGGACTCAGGTGGTCGAGGAACAAGCTACTGTTCATGTATCTAAAAGGAAGCAAAAACCTAGCAGGAGGAATATGCATGCAGCTTTTGTACAGGCTGGGCAGAGTTGCCTAGACAGCTGCCAGGAGAATGTGTGTGTGGAGAATGGAAGAAGGTTAGATGAGGAGTCTTCTAACATAGAATTTCTCCCCATATGAAGAAGAAGACAGGAGAACTTCTAGGGCCAAACAGAGTCCAGGGAGATAATTGAGGATTTCACTCATCAGGAGATTACTGATGTACTGAGTAGATTCACCCAAAGAATGGGAGAGTCTTTAGTATCTTGGATAGTAAGAATCACTGATGAAGGTGCCAGAGGAATAACACTGGAAGGAGAGGATTGCTTAAAATTCATAAGTATCAGTCAGAATCCTTTTGTACACCAAGTTTTTAGGGATCACCATGTGTGAGGTGGCCTCAACAGAACTAATCTGTTAGCTTTAGCTGCAGAGGGATGCAGAAAGCAATATCCTGCTGACTCTATGTGGCCTGGGGAGGCAGACCTTGGTACTCACTTAGAGATTGTATGAGAAAGCTAAAGGAAAAGGAATGAAAACTACCATCATGGTTGGAGATACAAATGCATGTCATGAAACCCCACTAGGAGTTCCTAATAGAAATATCATCGTGAAGATGGCTCCTCCTGCTTATAAGCACTTAATTCTGACGTTATTAATTGGAGAAATAGGGCACCCTCTTTCAGAACTGCTAGATAAGATTTCACAACTAAGCGACCTAGGGGAACAGGAACAACATAAATTGCCTAGAGAGAGAAGAGTAAACAGCCAGAGGATTCTGAGACAAAATAGACCACATAGAAGGGAACTGTATACTGCTCTATTGAGAGCAGGGGTGGACTTTAGAAGAATAGATAGTATTCCAACTGAAGAGCTGCATAAATTGTACCAAGAAAAAGTAGTTAACATTAGAATGAATAGTTAAGCAGGAACCACCTCTGCAGGTACATCTGAATGTGAATCTTTGTATCAAAGTTTGCCCCACCTTCAGGAAGAATAGAAAATAGGCCAGGCTCCAGCCCAGATTAAAGAAATATACAGAGGAGATTGTAGACCCCACATTGCTTTAACAATATATTGGAAGAATGGATCAACTACTGTGACTATACATTGCTTGATACTGGGGCTGAGGCCACACTTATCTATGGAAACTATAAAAAGTTAAAAAATGGAACACCTATTACCATCTCAGGTCTAGGAGGGGTTGAAATATCAGCCAGACAAGATAAAATAACTGGGAAAATTGGGCAATTACCTAAGAAAGAATACACTGTGGTTATTGTACCCATTCCTGAATACATAATTGGAATAGATATGTTCAGAGGCATGACTGAATTTACCTGAAGGAAAATACCAATTTTCTGTAAGGAAGATATGAATTAATACAGTTTTAGTGGGAAAAATAAAAATGGACCAAATCACTTTACCTGAACCTTCTGAAGTAATTACTTTAAAACAGTACCGTGTGCCAGGAGGGCAAGATAAAATTACCACTACTATAAAGGAACATATTGAAGCAGGATTATTAGTCCCTACAACCACAGGATGGCATAATCCTGTCTGGCTAGTAAGAAAATCAGATGGGACATAGAGAAGGACAATGATTATAGACAATTGAGTAAGATGAATCCTTCTTTGTATGCTGCTGTGCCAGATACAATCACCTTAATAAAATGAATCCAGAAATATAATGGGTCTTGGTATGCCATTATTGACTTGGCAAATGCCTTCTTCACCATCCCAATAGACCCTAATCAATGGGACCATTTCACTTTCACTTGGCAGGGTAGACAATACACTTTCACTTGCTTGCCAGAAGGGTACCTACAAAGCCCTGCTATTTGTCACAGGATTGTGGCTGAACAGTTATATTAATTAAAGCTACCTGGTGTACAGTGAACCCACTACATTGATGATATCACGATACAGGGAAAAGATGCAAAAGGAGTAGAGAGGAGTTTAACCCTTCTAATTGAGCATATGAAAAGAAAAGTGTGGGAAATTAACCCTGCAAAGGTACAAGGACCAGCTCAAAGAACTGGGAATGAACTCAAGGGTCACCTACCCAGCAAATCTGAGTATTTTGTTTCAGGGGAAAATATGGTCATTCAGTGGAATAGAGGACTTTCAAGCATTCTTGATGAAAAAACCAGAGTTGGATAGAAAATTTGACATTCAGACACAAGAAGCAAGAGATGCCTGAAAAGGTAATCAGGGAAAATAAATCCAAAGGAACTTATCAAAGTTGAACTACCTACATTCCTATATAGAAAAACAATAACTGTGACTGATGAAATCTTTCTCAGTATGAAAATGAGGGAAGAAGGGTGTATGGTCATATGAATACATATGTGAATGTATGTATATATGTTTACAATAATACATGGATAGAGGGCATAGGTTGAATTTGCTGGGAAAGGAGGATACTTAAGGGGTGAAATTATAAGGTGAGAGAGGAAAGTGGCAAGAGGAGATGGGGAGAGACAGGGTAGGGTAAACTATCTCATGTAGAAGAAACAAGGGGAAGTGATTGCAAGGGAGGGGGAGAATAGGAAGGCAAAAAGGCAAAACCACATTCTCATTAAATTTGGTTCAGGGAGAGAATGACATACATACTAAATGGGATGTCTCAACCTGCAGAATAGGGGAAGGGGGATGAAAGGAGGGATGATGGATGGGAGGGCATCCTTGGGGGAAGCGGAGGTTGGAAATACCCACTATAGAAGAGGGACAGTATGAAGTAGGGAATGGACCAGGTGGGTGGGAGGGATGAGTGGGAGGAAATTATAAGCAGCATTGTACAATATATCTACTATGGCAATGTTTTACATAGCTAGACATGAACAACATATACTGAATTACTTATCTTCCCAGAGGGAATGGGTGACAATAGAAGAAGGAAATGGATCTGAAATTTGAGGTCTTAAGATTAAATGTTTCAAATATATATATATATATATATATATATATATATATATATATATATATATATATATATACTATTATTAATACTCTTTTGCTTGTAATGGGGAGATAAGATGTGCAGGCATTGGGGGACAAAGATCCACCTTCCTCTAATGGAAAAGTCGAAGGTGGTATGGGAGAAGATATGGGCGAGAGCAGATTGGAGGAAATTATATCTTGTGTGACTCCTATTCTGGGAGGGTGGGTAGAGGAAAAACAGGGGGGTAAAAATAATTGTAACTCAAAATCTGGCTGAAAAGAAGGATGTAAAACAGAAGTTAATAAAGCATTTGTTTAAAAATAAATTTAAAAAATGGTCCAGTGGAATTACAAGTCACTCACTGTACAAGATGATTATGGAAACTGGAGCTTATGGCAAAAACAACAAAGCCGAAAAGTGCCCTTGGGATTTTGGTGTAGGAACCTCCCTTCATCTGGAGTCCAGTATGCACTTTTTGAAAAGCAGTTGTTAGCTGCATATTGGGCTTTGGTGGAGACTGAACAACTGACTCTGGGCAATGAAGTGATAACCTGGAATCCCGATTATAACTTGGGTAATGATCACCCCAGCTTCTCACAGAATTGGACATGCCCAACAGGCTAGTATAATCAAATGGAAGTGGTATATTCACAATAGAGCAAAAACAGGCAAAAGTGGAGTCTCTGCTCTACGTGAATCTGTAGCAAACTTAGAAATTGAGAGGAATGACACACCTCCTGAGCCAAAGCAACAGTTGGTACAATCTTTTGTAAAATGGAGTGAGGGCTATGATGGACTAACTGAAGAACAAAAGAGACATCCATGGTTTACTGATGGGACAGCAAAATATTTGGGCCAAAAAAGACATTGGAAAGCAGTGGCCAATAACCCATGTACTAGAAGGACTTTGGAAAGTACTAGGATAGGTGGAAGTAGCCAGTATCCTGAACTTAAGGCAGTACATCAAGCCATCAAAATAGAACAAGGAAAACAGTGTCATATATTTACTGATTCATGGCTGATAGCTAATTGGTTAGTTACATGTATGCCCATGTGGAAAAATCAAAATTGGGAGATTCATGGCAAACTAGTCTGGGGCAAAGAATTATGGGAAGAATTATATTGAACATGCCTTTGGTAACTAAATTGTCAGTTTTTCATGTAGATGCTCACATGGCCCTCACCACTCCAGAACATGAGTACAATGCTCATGCTGATCAACTGGCAAAGATTGCTACTGAACATATTGTCCCTACTTTGACAACAACTGATGATCAGGTATTAGTAAAATAGTTCCACCAAATGCCCGGGCAATTGGGGTCCAGGCCACACACCGATGGGTCCAAGATGGAGGTATTAGTATCTCTCTTTCACTGTTAAAACAGATAGCTGCAGAATGTCATATATGTCAATTGGAAAAGGACGGAACTGTTCCTCACATAGTAACTGAAGAAATAGCAAGAGGAAAAGTCCCAGCCCAAATCTGGCAAATACATTATATTAGTCCACTATCATAAGATAAAGCATGTAGATTTATATGTACTTGTGTTGACACCTATTCAGGTGTACTTGTGGCTTGTCCTTATAAGAATGCAACCCAGAAAAACACTTGTGAAACTCTAGATTTCATAAGTCTATATTATGGAACCCTAATGCAGATTCAAAGTGACAATGGATCACATTTCAAAGGTAATGAAATGAAGATATATTGTATATTAAACAATATAGAATGGATATATCATATTCCATTTTATCCAGAAGCATCTGGGTTAATTGAAAGAATGAATGGATTACTGAAACAACAGCTAGGGAAGTTAAGTTCCAACAATTCATATCAACATTGGAAGGATAATATGTTCATGGCTTTTTGTAATTTGAATAATAGACCATTGGGAGGAAGTACCCCTCTAGCCAGAATGATGACACCAAATCTGCAAATTAGAAAAAAAATGCATAAGATCCCAGATATTGATCATTGGACCTTGAGGCCAGATGCCCCAGCACCATACCCAGGAACACTTGGTTTGGTGGGATATAATTTACATTGTTTAGAGCACTTTTGGTCAGACAAAAAAAGAAATAAGAAAACTCTCCACTGGGATATGCATAAAAATCCCTAAATATCACATTGGACGGATTTTGCCCAAATCAGTATCAGCAGCCAAAGGAATAGATGTATTGGCTTGAGTAAAAGATTCTAATTATCAAGGAAAAATTGTTGTGACATTCCATAATTTACGTGAAGGGCCCATACACATTCATAAAAATAATAGGATAGTTCAAATGATTATCATTCCTTGTAAACCAATACCATTTGTAAAAACTGACACCCCTCCCAAAATAACTCTCAGGGGAAGTGAAGGATTTGGTTATACTTTTAGAATAAAATAGGGAGCTAAAGTATGGGTAAAAAGGAAGCCAGATGATATTCCAAAGGCTGCATAGATTATAGCACATGGGAGGGATAACACTGTAACTATTGTTTATTCTGGAGAAGATGATTACAAAATTGTACCCTTAACTCATATATTCTACTGTGAGTGAGGCTACAATAGCCTGGTTATTTTCTCTTTGCTTTTTCTAGACGTTATGTCTGTTCACCTTGTTTACTAGAGCTGGATGTCACCGCCTGTATGCAACTGTGATGTGTCACCCCTGGACTTGGCATCCAGCATATTAAGAACTGACCTCTCAAATGGGACCCCTTGGGAGAGGGAGAGCTCTACATCCAATTTCAGCAGCAAGTAGCCATAGAGGAAGAGACCTTAGCCCTTTACCCAAAGATTTTGAAGCCCCATTTGTTCGGGGGAATGATAGGGAGCTTGTGCTCAAGCCCCATGCTAAAATATAGTTTTCTGCGTTTATTGTGTTCTATCCTTGTTATATTGTTGTAAAACTCTGTTGACACCAGTTATTCCTAATATATTTTTGCAAGTATGGGACATGAAAGATCTTGGAGCCCAAATGTAAGGGTTATAAGATTTAAAGATCTTCCATGCCACATTGGACTTGCTGACATAGTAGGAAGGGGTGGGGCAAGAGGAAGCAGAAGCAAAGTTAGAGTTCTAGTGGGGACTGGTGTCGGCAGCACTGGTTGTGGTGGCAGCAGCCGCAGCAGTGGTAGTGGTGAGGTAGAGATGGAGGCACAAACCACTTTTTGAGCCAGAATTTCTGCTAAGGACTCTTGTTGGGGACTGCCAGCGACTGGAACTGTGTGGGGCCAGAATTGTTGGGAGTAAGCTTCCCAGATACTGAGTAGTTGCTGTGAGTGGGGAGAGTAGGACCTTTGCCTGAGGTAGCCTGTTCTGTTTTGAATGCTCAAGAAT
This sequence comes from Gymnobelideus leadbeateri, assembly GCA_011680675.1. Lineage (NCBI taxonomy): Eukaryota > Metazoa > Chordata > Mammalia > Diprotodontia > Petauridae > Gymnobelideus > Gymnobelideus leadbeateri. Next base: position 280,587 of record WOXC01006924.1, on the reverse strand, counting down.
GTGGTTGTTTACTACATGTGCCAATTTCATAACTACTCTGATGGCTTTGACTTTCTGGTTTTGGGACTCAGTTCTTTGGTGTTTTAATAAATGTTCTAGCTTAATTCCCCATATAGAAAGCCTGGAATATTTTGTGATTAATAACCACATAAGCTTATATATAATTACCATAGGCATTGTGAATATTGCATTGTTAATATCACAACAGACAAAAGTCTAACCATAGAAAGATACTATGGTGATGAAGAAGTTAAATACACACACTCAGAAGGTACCAAAATTAAAATTCCTACATTCAAAGACTCAAACAATATGGATTTGTCTCAGGCCATGGAAGAGCTAAAAAATAATTTAAAAATCAAGTTAGAGAAGTAGATAGAAAACTGGGAAGAGAAACGAGAGTGACACAAGAAACCATGGAGGACAAAAGAGATTCACCAGCATGGTATAGGAGGCACGCAATAATCCACCAGCTGTGAAGGCTAGGTGGCACAGTAAGAGTGCCAGCCTCAGAGTTGGCACAACCTGGGATCGGATCTAGCCTCAGAAAATGAGCACCCGCACATAAATAATGACTGGCTGTGAAACCTTGAGCAAGTTACTTAACCCCGATTGCTTTAAAAAAAAAATAATCCCTCACCTGATAAACGTACAAAAAATAAACTATCAGTTTTCAGACACAGTAATCAAAGCTATATAGAGCCATAAAAAACTAATTATCTAAATCAATATTGATGAGAAAAATGCAAAATAAAATAACCCTGACCCTGATTACCTGAAAGCCAGGATCAAAGAAAGAATCTAGAAATCATCCTTCAAGAAATTCTGAAGTAACATATCAAAGTTGAACTATTTACATTCCTACATGGAAAAATGGTAACTGTAACTAATAAAAAATTTCTCAGTATGAAAATAGTTGAAAAAGGGTATATAGGCATATGAATACATATGTCAATGTGTGTATCTATTTTTACAGCTATACAAAAATAGAGGGCACAGGTCAAATATAATAGGAAGGGTTGATACTTAATAGGTGAAATTAACAGGTGAGAGAGGAATATAATGAGAGTAGATGGGAAGAGACAGATAGGGGTAAACTATCTCATATAGAAAATTCAAGAGGAGTGGTTCCAAGGGAGGGGAAGAACAGGAAGGTAAAAAGGCAAAACCATAATTTCATTGAATTTGGCTCAGGGAGAGAATGACATACATACTAAATGGGAGAGAAGGAGGAAGGGGGATGTGGGGTGATGGAAGTTAGGGCATGCAGAGGGGAAGGGAGGTTGGAAGCAAGCACATTTGAAAAGGGAGAGCATCAAAGTAGGGAATGGACCAAGTGGCTGGTGGGATAAGTGGGAGGGAAATATAGCCAGTCTTTTATAATATATCTACTATGGTAATGTTTTGCATAGCTATGCATGTACAACATATACTGAATTGCTTATTTTCCCAGAGGAAGTGGGTGACAAGGGAGGAAGGGAATGAATCTGGAATTTGAAATTTTAAAATCAAATGTTTCAAATATATATAAATACTATTATTAATACTATTTTACATATAATTGGGAAATAAGATATATAGACATTGGGGCACAGACATTCACCTTGCCCTAATGGAAAAGTTGAAGCAGGTATGGGAGAAAATAAGGGAGACAGCAGATTGGATGAGGGACTGCTATTATGGGGTGGTGGGTTGGGGGAAAATGAGGAAAAATTGTAACTCAAAATCCGGTGGAAACAACTGATGTAAACAAGAATTTAATAAAGCTTTTGGGAAAAAAAAAAGTAATGATGAGCAAGTTCCCCTCAGAAAAAAACATTGACAGGTTTACATGAAGTGATGCAAAGTGAAATGAACAGAACCAGAACAATGTACTCCATAACAGCTGTAGTATAAGATGATCTACTATGAATAACCTATCTATTCTCAGCAATACAATGATCCAAGACAGTTCTGTAGCACTTGAGATGAAAGGTGCTGTTCATCTCCTGACAGTGGACTGGTAGAGCCTGAATGTAGATTAAATATTTCTTTTGTTTCTTCCTTAATTTTTTGAGTATTTTGTCTATTTTCTTTCACAAAATTATTTTCACAGAAATGTGGTTTTATTGACTCATGTCTAATCTATGTCAAACCTCAATGAAAAGGGGAGGGAGGAAGAGAATACAGAACTCAAAATTAAAAAAAAAGAATATTAAAATTATTTTCACGTGTAATTTGGAAAATAAAATATTAAATAAGAAAAAATATTATTCTTAAAAGAAATTAAAGATTTTGAGAAACAAAGTAAAGTGGGCATTTGATCCAGTTGTGGGAGACAGTTATTAGAAATGCACAGAAGAAAACGGGGAAGTGTGAAGAACCAGTAAGAAGTTCTGTTTGGTTGTACCACAGTATGCATAGAGGGGGAGTAATGTCCTGGAAAGGTAGTTTGGCACCATGGTTTGAGGGATCAGAGAACTTTCTAGAGGGGAAACTTGTCCAAACAAGGTCCCTATTGGGCAAAAAAAAAAAAAATGATTGAACCATGTTTTTTGTTTTGTTTTGTTTTTATTCACATTAGCTTATTTTTCATTTCTACCATTCAATTCAATAAGAATTTGAGTTCCAAATTTTCTCCTTATTTCTCCCCTACCCCAACACCAATTTCATATTGATTATCTAAACTGCTCCCCCATTTATAATCCCCCCTTTCCTATCCCCTTTCTTTCTATTTTCCTGTAGGGAAAGATAGATTTCTATACACCGTTGTCTTCTGTATATCTTATTTCCCAGTTGTATGTAAAAACGATTTTTAACAATTTCTTTTAAAGGTTAAGTTTTACATTGTCTCCCTTCTTCCCTTTCCACCAATCCTTATTGAGATAGTAAGCAACCTGACATATTTTGTACATGTGTAGTCATGGAAGGCACTTCAATCATAGTCATGTTGTGAAAAACATATATAGTTCCCTCCATCCTATCTCATTCTCCCATTTTTTTCTATTCTCTCCTTTGACCCATTCCTTTCTTAAAAGTGTTTGCTCCTAATTATCCAATCCTCCCACTTACCCTCCATTCTACCATCTTTTCCCTCTTTTATTCACTTACCACCTACTTTCTTGTAGGGTAAGATATAGTTTAATACCAATTGAGTGTGCATGTTATTCCCTCCTTAAGCCAAATTTAATACTTATAAGATTTACTCATTCCTCTGCCCTCTTCACCTCCACTATAGAAGCTTCTTTTTGCCTCTTTTAGAGAATTTGCCCCATTCTACCTTTCTATTTCATCTTCTCCCAATACATTTCTCTCTTATCCCTTAATTTTAATTTATAGATATCATCACGTTACATTTAACTCACCCCTCCAACTACTTTAATACTGAGAAAGGTCTTGTGAGTTATCAATAGAATCTTTCCATGTAGGATTGCAAACAGTTTACCATTAATAAGACACTTACAATTCATTTTTCATTTTTACCTTTTCTTGCTTCTTTTGATTAGTGTATTTGAATGTAACATTTTCCATTCAGCTCTGGTCTTTTCATCAAGAACACTTGGAGGCTTTTGATGTAGGAGATTTGACTATGTTGTCTTCAGATTATATGTGTTGATCTTCCTTGTCACCAAAGTAGGATTCTTTACTCTGAATTTTTCTAACTATTTGCTTATTTTCCAGCTAATTACTTGACTTTTTTAAACTCTTTGTTGATATAGGACTCTACTTCCATGGTGGCCCAAGCTTTAGGTATTTTGTGCAGCTGTTTTCAGAGATATTTCTAAGGACATATACATTTTCAGCTTTTACAAGGTAGTATGGTCATAGGAGTGTTGTGTAATCCTCTCCTGATCTGTGCTCTGCTATATAAGTGACACCAGACATTCTTGTCTCCCTTGGAAACGTAATGAGGATTCTGTCTTCACTGACGGTGAAAGCTCCACCACTGCAGGTTCTTCTCCTCAATTCAATACTGCCACCCAAGACTTCAATCCAGATCTAAGTACAGGCAAGGCAAGAGAATCCTGCTTCAGTGCCAGTGATGAGATACCTGACTTCCACCTCAGACCAGCTTCTGAATCCCCCAACATCTGTGGCCCCTGAGCTCCAGAAGCAGCCACAGCTGCTGCCTCCCCTGTTGCTGTGCTGGGACTGGGGATGGACCACACTTCTCTCTCATGCTGGTCCAACATACCTTCCCTACTAACCTTCTAAATTGTCTTTTGGTTTTGTGGTTTAAGAACTACTACAACTGCCTCTGATTCAGTTCCATGATGCTTCTGCTGGACATTTCTGTGCCACAATGGTCCACATTTAACTGTGCTCTTCTTTCAGATTGGTGCAACATACCTTTCCTGTCAATCTTCCATGTTTTCTTCGGCCTGGACATTTGTTTCACTGTCGTATTGTGGGATCCACTTCTCTACAATTTGCTTAGTGTAATTTTTTTTTAAACAAATACTTTATTAACTTCTGTTTTACATCATTCATTTCCGCCAGATTTTGAGTTACAATCATTTTCCCCCCATTATTCCCCTACCCAACCTCCCAGAATAGCAGTCCCACAAGATATCGCTTCCTCCAATCTGCTCTCTCCCATACCTTCTCCCATATCCCCATCGACTTTTCCATTAGAGGAAGGTGAATCTTTGTGTCCTAATGCCTGCACATCTTATCTCCCTATTACAAGCAAAAGAGTATTAATAATAGTATTTATATATATTTGAAACATTTAATGTTACGACCTCGAATTTCAGATCCATTTCCTTCCTCCCTTGTCACCATTCCTTCTTGGGAGATAAGTAATTCAGTATATGTTGTACATGTCTAGCTATGCAAAACATTATCATAGTAGATATATTGTACAAGGCTGCTTATAATTCCCTCCCACTCATCCCACCCCCCACCTGGTCCATTCCCTACATGATCCTGTCCCTCTTCTATAGTGGGTACTTCCAACCTCCCCTCCCCCAGGATGCCCTCCCATCCATCATCCCTCCTCTCATCCCCCTTCCCCCTATCCTGCTGCAGGTTGAGATATGCCATTTAGTATGTATGTCATTCTCTCCCTGAAACAAATTCAATGTGAATGTGGTTTTGCCTTTTTAGCCTTCCTTATTCTCCCCCTCCTTTGCAACCACTTCCCCTTGCTTCTTCTACATGGGATAGTTTACCCTACCCTGTCTCTCCCCATCTCCTCTTGCCACTTTCCTCTCTCACCTCATAATTTCATCCCTTGAGTATTCTCCCTTCCCAACAAAATCAACCTATGCCCTCTATCCATATATAACTGTAACCATATACACACACATTCACATATGTATTCATATGACCACACCCCCTTCTTCCATTATTTTCATAGTGAGAAAGATATCATCAGTCACAGTTATTGCTTTTCCATATAGGAATGTAAATAGTTCAACTTTGATAAGTTCCTTTTGATTTCTTTTCCCTGATTACCTTCTCAGGCATCTCTTCCTTCTTGTGTCTGGATGTCAAATTTTCTATTCAACTCTGGTTTTTTCCTCAAGAATGCTTGAAAGTCCTCTATTCCACTGAATGACCATATTTTCCCCTGAAACAAAATACTCAGTTTTGCTGGGTAGGTGACCCTTGGGTTCATTCCCAGTTCTTTTGCCCTCTGGAATATCATATTCCATGCCCTTCGATCCCTCAGTGTAGAAGCTGCCAGGTCCTGGGCTATTCTGATTGTGTTTCCACAATATTGAAATTGTTTCTTCCTGGCTGCTTGTAGTATTTTCTCCTTGATCTGGGGATTCTGGAACCTGGCTATAATATTCCTGGGAGTTTTCTTTTTGGGATCTTTTTCAGGAGGTGATCGGTGGATTCTTTCAACCTCTATTTTGCCCTCTGGATCTAAAACATCAGGGCAGTTTTCCTTGAGAATTTCTTGAAGGGTGATTTCTAGGTTCTTTCCTTGATCATGGCTTTCAGGTAGTCCCATAATTTTTAAATTGTCTCTCCTGGATCTATTTTCCAGGTCAGTGGTTTTTCCCATGAGATATTTCACATTGCCTTCTAATCTTTCATTTGTTTGGATCTGCTTAACAGCATCTTGATTTCTCAAAAAGTCACTAGCTTCCATTTGCTCCAGTCTAACTCTGAAGGAATGAATCTCCTCAGTGAACTTTTGAGATTCTTTTTCCATCTGGCAAATTCGACTTTTTAAGGCATTCTTCTCCTCAATGCCCTTTTGGGCCTCCTTTGCCATTTGAGCTAGTCTGTTTTTTAAGGTGTTGTTTTCCTCAGTCAGGCTGTTGACCCTCATTTCATACTTTTCCTGCATCCTTCTCATTTCTCTTTCCAATTTTTCCTCCACTTCTCTTATTTGATTTTTAAAGTCCTTCTTAAGGTCCTCTATGGCCTGCAACCCACTCATGTTTTCCCCTGGGGCTTTTGGAGCAGGACTTCTGACCTCACAGTCCTTTTCCTGCTCTATGCCCCCAAAATAGGAGTCTAGGGTTGCATTTTCTGTTTCCTTTGCCTTGGCATGTTGCCACTTAATTGCTTGACTTTTGGGCTTGTTGCCACACTCTGGCTTTAAGGCCAGCTAGAGGAATTTTCGTCCCGAACGTGTGGGGGGCAACTTCCGTTTCTGGCAAGCTGTAAACCCACCCACAACTTCAACCCTAGATCACAATCCAGATCCAGGGAGGTTAAAGCAAGAGTGATTACCCCCCAAGACTGATCGCTGGATCTCCCCACGATTTGTAGGCTGGGAGCCGGAAATGCCTATGAAAACTACACAATGGCCTGTCTCCTCAGCGGTTTCTAGCCCCCAGGGGAGGGAGCTGACGCATTCCCCAAATACAGGTCCCAAAGTCCATAGGACACTAACCTCTTACTTTGTCCTAGGCAAGTCAATGTTGATAATTCTGGGGTCGCCACAGTTCCTGGTGTTCTGGGGTTCCTCCAGCCGGCTGCTGGCCCTTCCGCCCTGGGGCTAAAACCTCGGCTCACGTGGACCTGGGCTCGGCTCGGCTGGGCTCCTGTGCTCTGTGCGCTGCCGGCTCCCAGACGGCTGCGCTGGTCCTTCCTGCAGGGTGCTGGGCTGTCCTCAGCGGGAGGTTAGCTTTTCTGTGTCGTTCTGTGGGTGCTGGGGCTCCAGAACTTTTTCAGAGTCCTTTTTTACATAGTTTGTGGAGAATCTGGGGGCAGAGAGGCTTGGACTAGCTGTTTCTACTCCGCCATCTTGGCTCCGCCTCCCTGCTTAGTGTAATTTTAACAGGTATTTGAACGTTTTGCAGGGAGAAATCAATAAAGTCCCTGCCATCTTACTGTGCCATCTTGTCTCTGCCTCTTGAAACATGTTTGAGAAAGGAGGAATCTTCTGGACTTTCAAAGAAGGGAAATAAAATGGCCATATGAGTACTTCAGATAAATCAGATTATATGTCATCTATTACAATGAATTTTTGGTGGAAGAGACTTGAAGCAAGGAATCCAGATGAGAGGCTATTGCCATAGTCTGGTCAAGATATGCTAAGGGTGTGAAATACCATGGTAACTGAGTGAATGTAGAGAGGTAGTCACACATAATGGATGCTGAGGAATAAATTCAAGATATGCTAAATGAGTAGACATTTAGTGTAATTGCAGATTCAGTTTGCAGTTTTATATCATAGAGTATTGGTGAACCTGTGTGGCTACAAGGATGATGTCATATTGGATAGAAATGAGGAAACTGAAAAGTGGAAAAGCTTTGATTGGATGGAAAACGAAAATGAAACTTGCAAGATAAATTGCAAACTATCAGTATATATTTGGTGTGGCTCACTCCATCCCTTTGAATATAAAGGATCAATAGTGGGAGAATGACTCTGACCATCCAAGGCCCTATAGTCCAGAGTTATTTGAGGTACATATGCCTACTGTAGCCACTCTGTTGGGCAAAGGATACTTCCTTATTCTGAGCTTAAATTGCTATATTTGTAAAGATACCAAGTTCTAGTTTACATAATAAATAAAAATCTTAGAGGTCATCTAGAATGATCTCCTGTATCCTTATTTTATAGTTTATGAAATTGAAGTGCAGAGAGGTTAAATAAATTTCCTAAAGTCATCCAGTAAGCGATAGAATCATGATTTCAATTCGGATTCTCTTTCTCTAAAGGCAGAATTCTCTTCAGTCTACCACTTCTACTTAGTGTCCTTTACACTTCAACCACCTGCATACTAGATCTCACCCTTTGTTTACATTATGGTAATTAAAATTTTTAAAGAAATTCCCCCATGATCCCACCTTCTCTTCTCTTTTTCTCATTTTCACCATCTTTTCCTTATATGAGATGGTTCCTGATCTTTGGATCCACCCCAGTGTATCAAATCCACCCTAAAATTCATGTCTTAGAGTGTAACAAATTATGGCAGTACTGAACAGAGTGGTGAGTATTACCTAACTTCCTTAAACCTGTAAGATCAGCAAAATGAGACTTTCTTCTTTTATGAGGGCAAGGACTGATTTTGTAATTGTTTTCATGAATGTGTGTGTGTGTGTGTGTGTGTGTGTGTGTGTGTGTGTTTATCTCTAGTGGGTTCATAAATTATGCTTCCTTGAGATGAACACTGGAATGCTTTCTCAGGACACTGTGTTATGGCAAGCAAAATGGTACTTCATTATTTCATTTATTCAAATACTTAGCTCTTGTTCCTGTTCTTTAATTGTCTTTGAGTCTCACCTTTAAGTCTTTGTTATAAACAGAAACTGTGAAACCCACAGTAGAAAGAACTTGCCAAAGACAAGGGCAGGAAGGACATAAAAGGAAGAGCAGAACACTAAAGAACTGAGTATACAGAAGTTCAAGCACTAGCTGCAACTGATCAGAACTGAGAGGGAGAATGCTTGAGGTGTCAGCAATATTGCCATCTGTTCTGTCTGTGTTGAATTGTCTTCGTGTTACTATATCAGACAGAAGCATTCTGTCTGTTGATTGTATTACTTCTTCAGATAGAAGGACTTTATCTGTTGATTGTGTTACTTTGTCACATAGAAACATTCTATCTGTTGAATTGTGTTACTTTGTCAGACAGAAACACCCTGTCTGTGGACTTGTATTTATTTCACAGGCAGAAAGTGAATTGAGATAATAGTAATGACAATATGTGTTAATATTTTTGTAACTCTGCTAAACTTAATGTGTGTAGATAGTGTTGTGGCTCTTTTAAGTTTTGGTTTCCCACAAACAGAAAACAAAAAGGGAGAACTTTGACATGGAACAGAAGCTGGAACAGGATCTGGAACATGAGTTGGAACAGGAGCTGACAGTTGATGATCTGTGAATCTAGGTGTTTGTATATATATATATATATTATACATTTAGTTTTAAAACCTTGAATTCCTGATTCATTCTCATCCTCCCTTATCACCCACCATTATTGGGAAGATAAGCAGTTCAATATAGGTTGTAAATGTGTAGCTAATGCAAAACATTACCATAGTAGATGTATTGCAGAAGACTGATTATATTTCTCTCCCTCGTATTCCACCTCCCACTTGCTCTATTCTCTACTTTGGTCCTGCCCCTTTTCAAAAGCATGTGCTTCATACTTCCCTCCCTCCTAGCCTGGCCTCCCTTCCATCGTCTTGCCTCTCATTCTCTTCCCCCCTACTCACCTGTAGGATGACATACCCTATTTGATATATATGTCATTCCCTCCCTGAGCCAAATTCAATGATTATAAGGTTGACCCATTCCCTTATGATTTCCTGTTATTTCCTTCCATTGTAACCATTTTCCCTTGCTTCTTCTATATGAAATAGTTTGCTCCATTCTGTCTCTCTGCATCTCCTATAATAATATTCTTGTCTGAACTCTTGATGTCACCTTTTAAGTATCATCCCTTCCTATAAATTGTACCTGTGCCCTCTATCTGTGTATGCCTGTAAACATATATATACACATTCACATATGTATTCTTATGCCTATATATACTTCAATAAAGACTATATATGTATGCATACACACACAAATATATATATATGTATATATGTATAAATGTATAAATATGTATATACATACATATTTATATATTTATATTCCCTTCAACTCTTTTCATACTGAGAAATCTTCCATCAGTTACAATTATTTTTTTTCCATATAGGAATGTAAAATAGTTCAAATTTGATAAGTCTCTTATGATTTCTTTCCCCTATTTACTTTCTCATGCTTCTTTTTCTTCTTGTATCTGAATGTCAAATTTTTATTCAAGTCTGTTTTTTTTTTTCTTCAAGAATACTTGAAAGTCCTCTAGTCCACTGAAGGACCATATTTTCCCCTGAAACATGATACTCAGTTTTGCTGGGTAGGGGAGTCTTGATTTTAATCCCAGCTCCTTTGACCTGTTGAATATCAAATACCAGGCCCTTCAATCCCTCACTGTAGAACCTGCCAGATCTTGTGTTATCTTGATTGTGTTTCCAGAATATTCAAATTGTTTCTTCCTAGCTGCTTGTAATATTCTGTCCTTGTTATGGGAATTCTGGAATCTGGCTGTGATATTCCTAGGAGTTTACTTTTTGGGATCTTTTTCAGGAGGTGTTCAGTAGATTCTTTCAACCTCTATTTTGCCCTCTGGTTCTAAAACATCACGGCAGTTATCCTTGAGAATTTCTTGGAAGATGATGTCTAGATTCTTTTTTTGATCATGGCTTTCAGGTAGCCCAATAATTTAAAAAAAAAATATCTCTCCTGGATCTATTTTCCAGTTTAGTGGTTTTCCCCATGAGATATTTCACATTATATTCTATTCTTTCATTTGTTTGGATCTGTTTAACAGCATCTTGATTTCTCAAAAAGTAACTAGCTTCCCTTTCCTCCATTCTAAATGTAAAGGAAAGATTCTCCTCAGAGAACTTTTGAGATTCTTTTTTCCATCTGGCAAATTCAGCTTTTTAAGGCATTCCTCTCCTCACAGCCTTTTTAGCCTCTTTTGTATTTTGAGTAATTCTATTTTTAAGGTGTTATTTTCCTAAGTCAGGCATTACTTAGGTGCCCTTTCTGAAGCCTCCACATGCACTGCAAGCTTGCTGCACACTCCAGGACCTCCACCCCAGACTGCAATCCAGATCCAAGAAAGTTAGAGCAAGAGCAATTACCCCCCCTAGACTGTTTGCCATGACCCCCTATAGTCTGCAGGTTAGGAAGTAAATCTGCAAAGTGGTGCTGGCATTGCCTAAGTGTCTTAATGGCTTCTCGGCTTGGGGACAAAAGCCAATGTTCTCCCCACTACTTGCCCCAAAGTCCAAAGTGCAATGACCCCTCACTTAGTCCTTGGCATCTATGTGTTTATGCTTCTGGAAAAGGACACAGCTGCTGGTGTTCTGGAGTCGCTCTGGAACCATTTCAGGGAAAGAAATTTAACAAGCCAATAATGAACTCCCTATGAAAAATATCTCTAGGGCCAGACGCTTTTAAAAATGAATGCTATTAGACATTTAAAGAGCAATTAATTCCAATAATACATAAAATTTTGGGGAAAATAAGTGAATATTGAGTCCTACAAAATACTTTTCATGATAAAAATATGGTGCTATACCTAAACAAGCAAGTGCCAGAAAAAATAAAGAAAATTATAAATAAATTTCCCAAATTTATATATGATTAAAAATTTTAAATAAAATATTTGTAATGACAGCAACTTATTATGAGGATAATCCACTATGACAATATAGTATTTTAACCATTGAGGCAGAGCTGGCACAATATAAAAAAAAAAAGAAAAAAAACTAATACCCTGATTGATGATTTTTTTTTTTACTTTGTATGTTCAATTTCTTTTTTTAAACAAATGCTTTATTAACTTCTGTTTTACATCATTGATTTCTGCCAGATTTTGAGTTACAATCACCCCCCCTTTTTTTCCCCTACCCACCCTCCCAGAATAGCAGTCCCACAAGATATCGCTTCCACCAATCTGCTCTATCCCATATCTTCTCCCTCTTCGACTTTTCCATTAGAGGAAGGTGAATCTTTGTGTCCCAATGCCTGCACATCTTAATTCCCAATTACAAGCAAAAGAGTATTAATAACAGTATTTATATATATTTGAAACATTTAATCTTAAGACCTCGGATTTCAGATCCATTCCCTTCCTCCCTTGTCACCCATACCCTCTGGGGAGATAAGTAATTCAGTATATTTTGTACATGTCTAGCTATACAAAACATTATCATAGTAGATATATTGTACAAGGCTGCTTATAATTCCCTCCCACTCATCCCATCACCCACCTGGTCCATTCCCTACTTGATCCTGTCCCTCTTCTGTAGTGGGTACTTCTAACCTTTCCTTCCCACAAGGATGCCCTCCCATCCATCATCCCTCCTTTCATCCCCCTTCCCCTATTCTGCTGTAGGTTGAGACATCCCATTTAGTATGTATGTCATTCTCTCCTTGAACCAAATTCAATGAGAGTGTGGTTTTGCCTTTTTGCCTTCCTATTCTTCCCCTCCCTTGCAACCACTTCCCCTTGCTTCTTCTACATGAGATAGTTTACCCTACCCTGTCTCTCCCCATCTTGAAAATGAATTCAGATCAGGTTTACCCTCTCATAAATCTTCCTATCACTTGTCTGCAAAAGTAATGAGGGTTGGGCAGAGCCAAGATGGCAGAGTAGAAATAGCATTTCCAAGGTGCTCTCCCAACAGTCCTCTTGCAAACCATGTAAAAGGGGACTCGGAACAACTTTTGGAGCCCCAACACCCACAGAACAACACAAAGAATCTATCCTCCCACTGAGGACAGCCCAGCAGTCCTGCAGGGAGGGCCAGCACAGTAATCTGGGAGCTGACAGCCCATCATGTGGAGAGCTGAGCCCAGGTCTGCTTGAGCCATGGATTTAGCCCCAGGGCAGCATGGCCAGCCATCAGCTGGAGGGACCCCAGAACACCAGCAGGAGTGGTGATTCCGGAATTATCAACACAGACAAAATGAGAGGTTAGTGCCCTATGGATTTTGGGACTAGTATTTGGGGAACACTTTGGCTTCCTCCCAAAAGGGGCTAGAAGCCCCCGAGGAGACAAGACACACTCACAATTTTTTAGCTCTAGTGGCAGCTTCAGCTCCTGGCCTGTGAACTGTAGGGTGATCCATCGATCAGTTTTGGGAGTTAATCGCTCTTGCTTTTACCTACTTGGATCTGGATTGTGAGGGAGGTCTGGGTTGGGTATCCTACTTGCCAGAACCAGAATTTGTTAATGCCCCAAAGTTTGGGACAGAAGCTCCACTGCCTGGTTGCAGAGTCCTACTGTGGCAACAAGCCCAAAAATCAAGTAATTAAGTGCAACAGGCCTAGGCAAAGGAAACAAACAAAAAAAAAAACCCAGAAAAATGCAACATTAGACTCCTATTTTGGGGGAAAAGAAGATTGAAGAAGGGAACAAGAGGAGGACTGTGAGGTCAGAAATCCTGGTCCAAAAGCCCCAAAGGAAAATATGAGTGGGTTACAGGGCATAAAGGACCTTAAGAAGCAGATAAGGGGAGTAGAGGAAAAATCGGGAAGAGAAATGAGAAGGATGTAGGAAAAATATGAAATTAGAGTCAACAGCCTGTCTGAGGAAAATAACACGTTAAAAATTGACAAATTCACATGGCAAAGGAGGCTGAAAAGGGCAATGAGGAGAAGGATGCCTTAAAAACACTAATTTGCCAGATGGAAAAAGAATTTCAATAGCTCACTGAGGAGATTCATTCCTTCAGAGTTAGACTGGAGCAAAAGGAATCTAATCACTTTATGACAAATCAAGATGCTGTTACACAGATCCAAACAAATGAAAGAATAGAAGGCAATGGGAAATATCTCATGGGAAATACCACTGACCTGGAAAATAGATCCAGGAGGGATAATTAAAGATTGTTGGACTAACTGAAAGCCATGATCAAAGAAAGAACCTGGAAATCATCCTTCAAGAAATTATCAAGGAAAATTGCCCTGATGTTTTAGACCAAGAGGGCAAAAAAGCAGGTGAAAGAATCCAGAGATAACTTCCTGAAAAAGATCCCAATAAGAAAACTCCCAGGAATATTATAGCCAGCTTCCAGAATTCCCAGATCAAGGAAAAAATACTAGAAGCAGCTAGGACAAAACAATTTCAATATTGTGGAAACACAATCAAAATAACACAGGACCTGCCAGCTTCTATACTGAGGGCTCAAAGGGCATGGAATATGATATCCCTGAGGGCAAAGGAGCTGGGATTGAAGCCAAGGGTCACCTACCCAGCAAAACTGAGTGTTTTGTTTCAGGGGAAAATGTGGTCATTCAGTGGAATAGAGGACTTTCAAGCATTCTTGAGGAAAAAACCAGAGCTGAATAGAAAATTTGACATTCAGACACAAGAAGCAAGAGACGCCTGAGAAGATAATCAGGGAAGAGAAATCAAAAGGAACTTATCAAAGTTGAACTATTTACATTCCCGTATGGAAAAAACAATAACCATGACTGATGAAATCTTTCTCAGTATGAAAATAATTGAAGAAGGGTATATGGGCATATGAATACATATGTGAATGTATGTATATATGTTTACAGTTATACATGGATAGATGGCACAGGTTGAATTTGGTGGGAAGGTATGATACTTAAGGGGTGACTTTATGAAGTGAGAGAGGAGAGTGGGAAGAGGAGATGGGGAGAGACAGGGTAGGGCAAACTATCTCATGTTGAAGAAGCAAGGGAAGTGGCTGCAGGGGAGGGGATGAACAGGAAGGCAAAAAAGCAAAACCATATTCTCGTTGATTCTGGCTAAGGGACGTTATGGCATACATACTAAATGGGATATCTTACCCTGCTGGAGAGTAGGAGGAAGGGGGATGCAATGGGCAATGATGGAGGGGAAGGTATTCTGGGGGAAGGGAGATTGGAAGTACCCATTATCGAAGAACGACAGGATCAATGTAGGGAATGGACCTGGTGGGGGCTGGGATGGGTGGGAGGGAATTATAAGTAGCCTTTTACAATATATCTACTATGGTAATGTTTTGCATAGCTCTACATGTACAACACGCACTGAATTGCTTTTCTTCCCAGAGGGAATAAGTAACAAGGCAGTTCGGGGATGGATCTATAATTTGAGTTTTTAAAATTAATGTTTCAAATATATATATATATATGTATATATACCCTATTATTTATACTATTTTGCATGTAATTGAGAGATAAGACTTTCAAGCACTGGGGCACAGAGACTCACCTCCTCCTAGTGGTAAAGTCGTAGGGGTTATGGGAGAAGATATGGGAGACAGCAGATTGGATGAGGGGATGTCTTGTGGGACTGCTTGCTATTCTGTGGTGGTGGGTAGGGGAAAAAATGGGGAAAAATTGTAACTAAAAATCTGGCAGAAATGAATGATGTAAACCAGAAATAAATAAAGCATTTGTTAGAAATTGAAAAAAAAAAAAGTAATGAGGGTTTTAGAGATTGGAAGTCATGGTGAGGTTGAAATTAAGTTTTTGATGACATACGTTGTAGGAAATAGGGAATATTAAGTGTTTATTGTTGGATAAAAGCATTTCTAAGTTCTTGATAATAGAGATGAAATATGCAGGTCAAGGTGAGTTCATGGGTGTCATTTGCCCTGTGTAGAGGTAAGGTAGAGAGAAGGCATGAGAGTAGTTCTCTCATAGAGTATGAAAGTAGAATATACTAAAAATCTAGGAATCAAGAGTGTTGGTAGGAATATTGACATGCATGTTGAAGACCTAGTATAAAAAAAATAAAGTAGAGGGAATGGAGTTAAAGTGGCAAGAATAATTGTGAGTCAGATATTAAACTTTAAAAAGGAGAGAAAATTGCCAAGGGTGAAGAAATTATCATCATTTAGCAAATCCCACCCATATATGGTGATAAATTTGAATAGAATTTATTTAAAAAGAGAAAATTTTGCCAAGAAATAGCTTTGGGGGAGCATCTAGAAACTGCTCTTAGGATCAAGGAGTATTGCATCTGTTCTTCCAAACCAAAATTTAAGGGCATATGGGAAAAGGTATGATTTGCACTGGAAAGAATGATGAGAGAAATAAAGTCATGGGAAATGTGGTGTGGGGATGGAAATAAGGCCTCTGAAAGAGCCAGAGGATGGAAAGAATATAATAATAAGTATAAAATGAAAATTAAAAAAAATGAGTTGTGGAGAAGAAATTCTATAGTATAGGCAGAATTGTAGTGTTTCATTGGATAGGTAGAGTTAAGGTTAATGAGAGTAATGAATATACAGTGGGAGTTTATGAAGGGGTAGTTTTCCTTTAGTTAATTCAAGGATTCAGCATTTCCAATGCTGGGAGGACTGGAGACTGCAAACCATAATGTGAGTGTCTGACCACAATTTTCATACCTTTGTCTTGGCAAACAGAATCATCAATCTCCACTTGATGGACACCCTTTCAGTTTTGTCCTCAATAAGACAGTTATTTGCATGCTTTCTCCCCCATGTTTATGTGAGTTCCTTCAAGTGACAGGCCTGCCTTTTCTTTTCTTTGTATTCTCAGCACCCAGCACAGTTCCTGTACTTGGAAAGTTCTTAACAAATGCTTGTTTACTGACTTACTAGTGGGGAAGCAGTTTGGCTTCTTTGGGCCTAGTCTACACTGTATTTGTCGGAATTGCTCTCAAGCACGTGAAGACTTTTCTCAGGAGAATATGCAGAAGGCAATCATTTGTTCAATGTGTCATGAAGGCAGGTAATACCGAGGGCTTAGAGCATGGTCACACATGGAAGATTTGAAGGTCATCTACTGCATCTCATCCCTCACCCTCACTCCAAGATGGTGTGCACTGTGATTACCCCTTTCACCAATCTGTCCTCATCTCTATCATGAACCCCTCTTATTCTCTTTCCCCTTATTTTCTTGTAGGGCAAGATATATTTATCTTCCCCATTTTCTTTATATCTTATTTGCCAGTTGCATATAAAACACTTTTTTGATGTTTACTTTTAAGACATTTGAGTTATGGGACAGCTAGGTGGCATAATGAATGGAGCACAGGCCCTGGAGTCTGGAGGACCTAAGTTCAAACCTAACCTCAGAAACTTAACAATTAGTAGCCGTGTGACCTTGGGCAAGTCATTTAACCCAAATTGCCTTGCCCTGCCCCTCCAAAAGGCAAAAAACTAAACTAAAATAAAAGACATTCAGTTACAGATTCTTTCCCTTCTTCCCATCCCATCCACTCTCATTGGGAAAGTAAGCAATTCAATGTATGTTATACAAGTGGAGTTATGTAAAACACTTCCATAATACTCAAAAGAGTAACAATATTTCCCTCCACCCTATCCCACCAATAACTTATACTATCTTTTTTGTTGACACCACCCTTTAAAAAAAATTGTTTGCTTCTGGCTACTCACTCCCCCAATTTGCCCTCCTTTCTATCCTGCTGCTCCCTTATCTAGTTCCCTGCTTACTTTCTTGTAAGGGAAAATACACAATTGGGTGTGTATTTTATTGGCTTCTTAAGGCAAATCCAGTGAGAGTAAGGTTCAGTCATTCCCTCTCACCTGCTCCTTTTTTCCTCTTCATTGTGAAACCTTTTTCTTACCTCTTTTATGTGAGATAATTTACCCCATTCTATCTCACCCTTCATCCCTTTCCCAATATATTCCTTTTTCAACCCTTAATTTTATTTTTTAGATATTATCCCTGACTTGGAACTGTGAGAAGGAGTCCCACTCCTTAGCTGCCACAAGCTCTGCAACACAAGCCCTCCTCCTAACCCCAGGAACACCACCCAAGACTGTGACCCAGATTCAAGCAGGGCAAAAGAAGAGAATATTGCCTCCATGCCAGGAGAAATCCCTGCAATCACCCTCTGATCATTCACTTGAGCCTGCCACCATCTCTCGACCTGGACCTCCAGAAGCATCTGGAGGTTGTCAGCACTGCCATTTCTACCACCCAAGGACTGGGGCTGGAATGTGCTCTTCTCTCACCTAGTTCTCACAAAGTTTCCCCCCAGACCTTCTATTTTGTCTTTGCTGTTTGTGGTTAAGAAGTCTGGAAACTATCACAGATGCAGTCCCCTGAGGCCTGCTCCAGCCTGATCTTTGCCAGCAGGGGCCACAGTGGACTGCACTCTGCACCCAGACTTGTTGGATAGACCCTTCCTCTTGGCCTAGGCTTTCTTGGACTAAAGAGGGGTTTAACTCTTTTATTCTTTGGGATCTAAAGCTATAGAATTTGTTTAGAGTAATTTTTCACAGAAATTTTGAGATATTTGGGGAGAGTTCAAGCAACGCCTGCTTTTACTCTACCATCTTAAATCTGGTCCCAGGTTGGTCTATTTTTGAGGTTTTATTTTCTTCAGTACTTTTGTGGTTTTCTTTAGCAGATTGTTGACTCATTTTTCATGATTTTCTTGCATCACTTTCATTTCTCTTCCCAGTTTTTCCTCAACGTCTTTTACTTGGTTTTCAAAATTTTTTTCTGAGATCTTTCATGGCCTGCAAGCAATTCATCCTTTTCTTGGTGAATTTTGATTTAGAAGCTTCAAATTTGTTGTGTTCTTCTGGTTGTATGTTTTCTTCTTTTCTGTCACCAAAGTAAGATTCCATATTATGAATTTTTTATCACACTGTTTATTCTTCTTCTCAGATAAATATTTGGTTTTCTAAATCTCTGTCAAAGCAGGACTCTCCTTCAAGTTTTTGTGGTGGTGAGCGTAAGGTTGGGGGTAGGCTTTGTTAAGTTTTTTATCAGCTACTATGTCATACACTGTCTATGAGTCTGAAGCACCAGAAGCAACCACTGCTGCTGCTGCTGCTGCTGCCAACAACTGCTACCTCTGCTCCCCCAGGGCTAGAGCCAAACCACATGCTCCTCTTTTATATAGGTCCCACAGAGTTCCTTCACTGACCTTCCACACTTTTCTTGATGTTTGTAGGTTGCCACAGCTGCCAGTAATTTATTCCCTTGAGACCCGATTCTGTCTCATTGCCCCCAGTTAAGTCATGCCATACTGTATTCTGCTCTTAGCCCAGTGCAATATACTCTTCCAATGGGTCTTCAAGGCTGTTGGAATCAAGATGTGTTTCACTCTGTCATTTTTTCGGTTCTGCAGTTTTAGAATTTGTTTAGAGTCATTTTTTTCAAGATATATATTTTGTTTTGGGGGTAAATTCAAGCAAGGCCCTGCTTTTCCTCCACCCTCTTGGCTCCACCCACCACGCAGAAATTAGTCTTGATATATAGAAAGTAAATCTTGCTTCAAATGTGTTTCTTCACCAACTGTCCTGGATTATTGTCCTAAAACTTTCTGAGGGATCCTTTTGTAGTCACTGCTCTACAGCATTTTGATATACATAGAGATCACCTGGCACATTCAAGGAATTTCAATATGCCATAAAACTCTCACAGGAGAAAAATGCTGAGACATAGAGGGAGCT
Organism: Gymnobelideus leadbeateri; assembly: GCA_011680675.1. Taxonomy (NCBI): domain Eukaryota; kingdom Metazoa; phylum Chordata; class Mammalia; order Diprotodontia; family Petauridae; genus Gymnobelideus; species Gymnobelideus leadbeateri. Next base: position 261,209 of record WOXC01006924.1, on the reverse strand, counting down.
TCCCTAACATAAATGGCTTAAGGGAATATTTACTTTTCCTAGATAGAACATTTGGAGTGTATTGAGGAAATAGAGTCCAGTGATCAAAATAAATTATGTGTGTATTAAGCCAGTCCTTAAAGAAATCACTTTTTATTTTCTGAGTGCCAAGGAAAGTAAAGTGAAACACTTAAAATCTCTGTATACAATTTTTTAAAAAGTCCTGTCCTAACCATCTCTTTTAGAAAAAAAAATAATAAATTAGTAAAAGATAGTTAACTTATGGCAATAGAAAACCATTGATTAAAAATATAGAGTATAATGAACTTTCTAATGGTATATGAAGTTTGTATCTGCAACTATAAATACCTGTTTTCTTCCTCGGACTTCCCCAACTCCCTATATGAACACGGTGAGTTGGATTAAATCTTTGTTATTAAAAAAGAGGAAATTGCCAGAGCAAAACAGAAATTGTTCACTTAAAGTGTTAAGAATAATTCAAAATAGCCATATAGCTTGAAATGGACACTGGGACAGAATCAACAGGCCAAGACCTCCAGTAATCGAATCAGGAAGCGTTTATTAGCCGGCTGGCGGCAGACCTAGAAATTAAGTCCCAGGAGCTGCCCCAAACCCCAATAAACACACAGGTTAAATAGTCAAAAACCACCATCGTATCAGGAGTAACAATTAGAATGGGGCAGACTGGTCAGGCAAGATACCATGCAGGTGCAGGATGTGGGCTGGGGCACAATAGATAAAGCAGGCTGTTCAATGATCAAGCCAACGGGAGGATTCTTGAGTTCCAGGAATCCAGGGTACAAAGATGGGCTCCTCGTAAGTGGGTGAAATGTCAGGGCTTACTACTTCAGTCAGGCAAGATATCATGCAGGTGCAGGACGTGGGCTGGAAACACTAGATAAAGCAGGCTGTTCACCAATCAATCCGAGGGGAGGATTCCTGGGTTCCAGGAATTCAGGATACAAAGATGGGCCCCTTGTAAGCCGGTGAAATGTCAGGGCTTACTACTTCAGGCTTAATTTTAATGAATCAAAAATTTAAAGAAAATAAAAATGAAGTTAAATGAACTGTGTCCTGTTGTAAAGAATGAAGTTGCTTTGCCTCCATATTATTTTTTTTTCTCTAAATGTCCCCATTGGCTTGTTCCATATAGTGAGATTATGCATCTCAGAGTGCATTCAAAGAGCATAAGAACAGAGAAAAAACAAAAAAAAAATTGTATTGATTACTGCTGCAATTGGGTCATAAGCCATTTTACCTCAAGACCAAAGATGGAGAGAGATAATTGTAATCATGGTTTAAAATGTTAGTACAAAAGAAGTTTGAATTTTCATAGGATTTTTGACACACAATATGATGTCCAACTGCAATATGATATTACAACAGTCACTCAATTTAGTTTTTTTCTTTTTTTCTTTTTTGTTTCCATCAGTCATTTGCAAAAGAATGTGTGTTACAAATTTTCTCCCCGTCTTTCCCCTACCCACCATCACAAAACAGCAATCCCACAGAATACCCCCTACCCCAATGGGTTCTCTCCTATACACTTGCCAATCACTCCCCCGACTTTCAAGAATATATACGTGTGTGTGTGTGTATGTGTATATGTGTGTGTGTGTATGTGTATATGTGTGTGTGTGTGTATATATATATATATACTTATATATATAAGTGAATATTATATATATACACATATATATATGTATATATACACACACACACACACACACACATATATATATATATATATATATATATATATATATATAATATTCACTTATATTCCCTTAAACTATTCTCATACTGAGAAAAGTTTCCTAAGGTACACTTATTTTTCCATGTAGGAATGTAAATAGTTCAATTTTTATATCCCTATGATTTCTTTTCCCTGATTACCTTCTCATGATTTCTTGCTTCTTATATCTGAATGTCAAGTTTTCTCTTCAACTCTGGATTTTCACCAAGAATGCTAGAAAGTCCTCTATTCCACTGAATTACCAAATTTTCCCCTGAAACGTGACACTCAGTTTTCCTGGGTAGCTGATTCTTGGTTTTAATCACAGCTCATTTGACCTCTGGAATATCATAATCCAAGGCTTTTGATCGCCCTGTGTATAAGCTGACAAATCCTGTGTTATCCATATTGTGTTTCCACAATATTCAATTATTTCTTCCTGGCTGTTTGTCATATTTTCTCCTTGTTCAAGGAACTCCTGAACCTGGCTATAATATTCCTAGGAGTTTTATTTTTATGATCTTTTTCAAGATGTGATCGGTGCATTCTTTCAACCTCTATTTTTCCCACTGGTTGTAAAACATCAGAGCAATTTTCCTTGAGAATTTCTTTAAGGGTGATTTCTAGGTTATTTCTTTGATCATGGCTTTCAGGTAGTCCAATAGTTTTTAAATTGTCTCTCCTGAATCTATTTTCGAGGTCAGTGGCTTTTCCCATGAGATATTTCACATTGCCTTCTATTCTTTCATTTATTTGGATCTATTGAACAGCATCTTGATTTGTCATAAAGTCATTAGCTTCCATTTGCTCCAGTCTAACTCTGAAGGAATGAATCTCCTCAGTGAACTTTTGAGATTCTTTTTCCATCTGGCAAATTCGACTTTTTAAGGCATTCTTCTCCTCATTGCCCTTTTGGGCCTCCTTTGCCATTTGAGTTAGTCTATTTTTAAGGTGTTACTTTCCTGACTCAGGCTGTTGACCCTCAGTTCATACTTTTCCTGCATCCTTCTCATTTCTCTTCCCAATTTTTCCTCCACTTCTCTTATTTGATTTTTAAAATCCTTCTTAAAGTCCTCTATGGCCTGTAACCCACTCATATTTTCCTTTGGGGCTTTTGGAGCAGGATTTCTGACCTCACAGTCCTCCTCCTGTTCCCTGCTTCCATTCTCTTTGCCCCAAAATAGGAGTCTAATGTTGCATTTTTATGCTTATTTTTTTGCCTTTGCCTTGATATGTTGCCGCTTAATTACTCGACTTTTGGGCTTTTTGCCACAGTAGGACTCTGCCACCAGCCAGGGGAGCTTCCATCCCAAACCCAGAGCTCCCCCCAAGATCACAATCCAGATTCAAGCAGGTTAAAGCAAGAGCGATTAACCCCCAAGACTGAACAATGGATCTCCATACAGTTCACAGGCCAGGAGCTGTAGCTGCCACTGGAGCTGCAAAATGGTGAGTGTGCCTTGTCTCCTCAGGGGCTTCTACCGCCCAGGGGAGGAAGCCAACGGGTTCCCCAAATACTGGTCCCAAAATCCATAGGGCACTAACCTCTCACTTTGTCCTAGCCATGTCTATTTTGATAATTCTGGAACTTCCAAAGATGCAGGTGTTCTGGGGTCCCTCCAACTGATGGCTGGCAATGCCACCCTGGGGCTAAAACCATGGCTCAAGCGGACCTGGGCTCAGCTCTCCACACGCTGGGCTGTCAGCTCCCATAGAGCTGTGCTGCCCATTCCCTACAGGGCTGCTGGGATGTCCTTAGTGGTAGGTTAGCTTCTCTTTGTTGTTCTGTGGGTGTTGGGGTTCCAGAAGTTGTTCAGAGTCCCCTTTTATATAGTTTGGCAGTGGTCTGTGGGCATAGCACCTTGGAAGTTCTGTTTCTACTCCACCATCTTGGCTCAGCCCAAAAGATACCATTTTTAACGCCAGGTTAATTCAAACTGTCTTTAAAGTCTATTTATGAAAAGCTGAACAAAGCATAGAAGAAGGTTTGGCTTCCCCATGACAATTGGGTCAGGTCCTCGGAGTCTCAGCTTTAACTTCCTTGAACAGCTGGCATCTGAATTTTTCTCAGTGCTCAGAACTCAAGGCTGAGAAAATCCATAACATTCCTTAACATATATTTCAAAGACCACCACCCATTCTTCCTCAAATTTGTGAAGACCTAAAAGCTGAAATCAGTAACTCTTCCCTCATCAAGTTCCTACAGAGTCTACAGGCCACTCAGACAAACTCCTCCTGCCCTCCTGATCCCTATCCATGTTCAGGCTCTAATCACCCATTTCAACCTGGGGATTCTGTGCATGAAAACAGAAATTCATGGTCTGGAGCTGAGGTGGAAGGGACCACATGATCCCTACTACACGTACTGCTGTCAAAGTGGACTCTATTCACATATGACTCCATTACACCAGAGTAAAGCCTGCTATCACCTCAGAATAGAATGCAGAAGTCTATGATGACTCTTTAAATTTAAGACTTATCAGATGTTCATAAAACACTTAATAGCCCTAACCACATGTTTTGAAAAGATTTCTGGATTTCTGTTGAACCCCAGCCTCCTTTACTATGTAAGGGTGGCACAAAATGCCTCAGTCACCCCTATTTCAAACACAGAGAATTCTGATTGGGACTACCCAAGGCTCTCCCTCTTGGATATACAGGGTACAGGTTTCTGCCTCACATCATCCAGAACTCCTTTATATAGCTCTCAGTATAGCTCAATTTGTGAGCAAATCCAGGAGATTCAAGTCTCTAGCTCAGAATACCTCCCCGCCCCTCTAGTAGCCTTAGAGTCATGCCACAATTGCCTTACCCAGTGTGTCTCTGTTGCAGTGTTCCTCAGACAACAACACACTGAGGGGCCCCTGTGTATCCTTGTGGCCATAATTCCTGGCGTCACCCTTCACCCAGGTGAACAAGGTTGGCATTACTTTTCCCAGAAGTGCAACTGAGCCACCAACTAAGGCAGGAAGTAACACTCCTCATTCCCATCTCAGTGGGCTTGGGCCTTGTGGGTTCGGCAACAACTGTGATGGAAGCCTTGATTAAGGGTGAGGCCAACTATCAGGCCTTAAGTACAAAGGTAAATATTGACCTCTCCCACATAGAGCAGTCCATCTCAACCCTGGAAAGACAGGTAGACTCTCTGTCAGAGGTGTTCTTCAGAAATGCATAGGCCTTGACCTTCTTAAACAGGGTCACCTGTGTGTAGTCCTTGGTGAGGCTTGTTTCTTCTATGCAAACAACCCTGGAGTGGTGAGGGAGAGTCTGAAGTTGATAAGCCAGAAAATTGCTAATAGACAGAGGGAACTGGAAAATTCTGAGAATGGGTATCAGTCCCTGTTCCCCTGGAACATTCCCCTAACTCAATAAATTGATATCAGCCTTGTTATTTGTATTGTTATTGGCCTCTCCTCATCCTGATCATAGCCCCAACTGTATGACCCTATCTCATTAATTGCTTTCTACAATTTGTCAAATCCCGTGTTAACTCCATTAATGTTAATTATCAAGGAGAACTCCCCCATACTTTAGGAAGAAAATTGGATAATCTAGATGTGATCCCAGCCAAGTCAAAGGTTTTATATACCTACAAGGAAAAGTAGGGAATTTTGAACACAATTCCACTTTCCCTTTCCCTTCATTGGTTTGTATACTCCACTTTCCCCTTCCCTTCATTGATTTGTAAAATGGAGAACTCCACCTTCCCCTCCCTTAATTGATCTGTAAACAAGCAAGACATCCACCCTTTCCTTTCCCTTGATTGATCTCTGGGCAGGAGATCCAATCACTGATTGTAGTTTCAAATGTACACTGACCAATCACTGTAGTTTCAGCTTATATATCTGTAATTTCAGCTTAGTAACCTGGCTATGGAGTCTATATAAAAACAGCACTATGTCTGTGCCAAAGCACTGTCTGATCTGGACAGTCCCAAGGTAATAAAATCCACTTTTTAAATAATATATCTTAGTAACTTCTGTAATAAACACTTCCCTTTCAACTTAACCAGTTTTCTGAAAATGTTTTAAAGCTTCCTTAATGTGGTACTAACTCAAAAATCATTGAAAAGCAATCATGGTATATTTTACTCCGAGGGACTTGGTGAAGGAGAGGAGTAGCTAAGCATTGCGACTCACTGTTTTATTTTCCATCTAATTTTAAATGTAAGAACACTTACATCTGTTTGTTTCATACCTTTAGATTTGTTATTAAAATGCACATGAAATTGTCTTATCATTAAAAAGGTTATGATTTATTCTAATGTTCTATGACATTCAAAAATACATAATTGCTCATCGATCTTCCACAGTTATTTGTAGTCAGTAGTTAGCCAGGACTTATTTTTCTTCATCTTTATCAAAGTCTTCTATCAGGTAAGGTACCTGTTCATAGTGTAATTAACTAGGAGTGATATATTTGATAAAAAAAATGAAGGAGGGGGCGGAGCCAAGATGGCGGAGTAGAAACAGCTCTTCCAAGCCTCTCTGCCCCCAGATTCTCCACAAACTATGTAAAAAAGGACTCTGAAAAACTTCTGGAGCCCCAGCACCCACAGAACGACACAGAGAAGCTAACCTCCCGCTGAGGACAGCCCATCACCCTGCAGGAAGGACCAGTGCAGCCATCTGGGAGCCGGCAGCGCACAGAGCACAGGAGCCGAGCCCAGGTCCCCATGAGCCGAGGTTTTAGCCCCAGGGCGGAAGGGCCAGCAGCCGGCTGGAGGAACCCCAGAACACCAGGAACTGTGGAGACTCCAGAATTATCAACATAGACTTGCCTAGGACAAAGTAAGAGGTTAGTGTCCTATGGACTGTGGGACCTGTATTTGGGGAATGCGTCAGCTCCCTCCCCTGGGGGCTAGAAGCCGCTGAGGAGACACGCCATTTTGTAGTTTTCAGAGGCAGCTCCGGCTCCCAGCCTACAAATTTGTAGGGAGATCCAGCGATCAGTCTTGGGGGGTAATCGCTCTTGCTTTAACCTCCCTGGATCTGGATTGTGATCTAGGGTGGAAGTTGTGGGTGGGTTTACAGCTTGCCAGAAACGGAAGTTGCCCCCCACACGTTCGGGACGAAAATTCCTCTAGCTGGCCTTAAAGCCATAGTGTGGCAACAAGCCCAAAAGTCAAGCAATTAAGTGGCAACATGCCAAGGCAAAGGAAACAGAAAAATGCAACCCTAGACTCCTATTTTGGGGGCATAGAGCGGGAAAAGGACTGTGAGGTCAGAAGTCCTGCTCCAAAAGCCCCAGGGGAAAACATGAGTGGGTTGCAGGCCATAGAGGACCTTAAGAAGGACTTTAAAAATCAAATAAGAGAAGTGGAGGAAAAATTGGAAAGAGAAATGAGAAGGATGCAGGCAAAGTATGAAATGAGGGTCAACAGCCTGACTGAGGAAAACAACACCTTAAAAAATAGACTAGCTCAAATGGCAAAGGAGGCCCAAAAGGGCAATGAGGAGAAGAATGCCTTAAAAAGTCGAATTTGCCAGATGGAAAAAGAATCTCAAAAGTTCACTGAGGAGATTCATTCCTTCAGAGTTAGACTGGAGCAAATGGAAGCTAGTGACTTTATGAGAAATCAAGATGCTGTTAAGCAGATCCAAAGAAACGAAAGATTAGAAGGCAATGTGAAATATCTCATGGGAAAAACCACTGACCTGGAGAATAGATCCAGGAGAGACAATTTAAAAATTATTGGACTACCTGAAAGCCATGATCAAGGAAAGAACCTAGAAATCACCCTTCAAGAAATTCTCAAGGAAAACTGCCCTGATGTTTTAGATCCAGAGGGCAAAATAGAGGTTGAAAGAATCCACCGATCACCTCCTGAAAAAGATCCCAAAAAGAAAACTCCCAGGAATATTATAGCCAGGTTCCAGAATCCCCAGATCAAGGAGAAAATACTACAAGCAGCCAGGAAGAAACAATTTCAATATTGTGGAAACACAATCGGAATAGCCCAGGACCTGGCAGCTTCTACACTGAGGGATCGAAGGGCATGGAATATGATATTCCAGAGGGCAAAAGAACTGGGAATGAACCCAAGGGTCACCTACCCAGCAAAACTGAGTATTTTGTTTCAGGGGAAAATATGGTCATTCAGTGGAATAGAGGACTTTCAAGCATTCTTGAGGAAAAAACCAGAGTTGAATAGAAAATTTGACATCCAGACGCAAGAAGTAAGAGATGCCTGAGAAGGTAATCAGGGAAAAGAAATCAAAAAGAACTTATCAAAGTTGAACTATTTACATTCCTATATGGAAAAGCAATATCTGTGACTGATGATATCTTTCTTACTATGAAAATAATGGGAGAAGGGGGTGTGGTCATACAAATACATATGTGAATGTGTGTGTATATGGTTTCAGTTATATATGGATAGAGGGCATAGGTTGATTTTGTTGGGAAGGGAGAGTACTCAAGGGATGAAATTATGAGGTGAGAGAGGAAAGTGGCAAGAGGAGATGGGGAGAGACATGGTAGGGTAAACTATCTCATGTAGGGGAAGTGGGTGCAAAGGAGGGGGAGAATAAGGAAGGCTAAAAAGGCAAAACCACATTCACATTGAATTTGGTTCAGGGAGAAAATGACATACATACTAAATGGGATATCTCAACCTGCAGCAGGATAGGGGGAAGGGGGATGAGAGGAGGGATGATGGATGGGAGGGCATCCTTGGGGGAGGGGAGGTTGGAAGTACCCACTATAGAAGAGGGACAGGATCATGTAGGGAATGGACCAGGTGGGGGGTGGGATGAGTGGGAGGGAATTATAAGCAGCCTTGTACAATATATCTACTATGATAATATTTTGCATAGCTAGACATGTACAACATATACTGAATTACTTATATCCCAAGAAGGAATGGGTGACAAGGGAGGAAGGAAATGGATCTGAAATTCAAGGTTGTAACATTAAATGTTTCAAATATATATATAAATACTATTATTAATACTCTTTTGCCTATAATTGGGAGATAAGATGTGCAGGTATTGGGACACAAAGATTCATCTTCCTCTAATGGAAAAGTCGATGGGGGTATGGGAGAAGGTATGGGAGAAAACAGATTGGAGGAAGCGATATCTTGTGGGACTGCTATTCTGGGAGGTTGGGTAGGGGAATAATGGGGGGAAAATGATTGTAACTCAAAATCTGGCGGAAATGAATGATGTAAAACAGAAGTTAATAAAGTATTTGTTTTAAAAAAAATGAAGGAGAAGATACATTTCCATAAAATGATTTCTAGAAGGTCAGTGGGAAAGATGATAAACATAAAAACACTACAGTATGCAGTAGCATTATTCCTAATATTAACTTAAAACAAGATGATGGTACAAATTCCTAAAGAAAAAAAGACCATCCAATTTGTACTGATGAGTACAGACTACCAGGTAGACATATGATCTCTCTCGTATAGAGAACTCCATTTTATGGATGATAACATTGAGACAATTGGTAATAGGAACTTGCATTTTAATTTGAAATGGACCATGCACTAGTTCCAAAGTCTCTAATCCAATACTCTTTGTGACTTTATTCTCTGATGGCCTAAGGAGTTTGTTGCTTCACTATTCCACTAGAGATACAGAGTGTATCATTTCTTTCAAATATGTTGAGGATCAATTAAGTGCTCTAATGATTTTTTTTTGTTTTAATATAACGGTTTCTCTTGATGGAAAGCAAAGATAACCTCCTACTCTATGGAAATTCTTGAATTTTAGCATTCCAGATTATTAGAAAAAATAATTGAAACAAGGTGGGACAAATAAGTGGAACAAATTTTTATTCTATCTTCTTAATTTGTTTTTTTTATACCTTATGTTTTCCTTTAACTAAAGCTTTATCTTAACTTCATTAGGTTTCTAGAACATAGTAGATTACCACATTTTAAAACTTAAAAAATTTAGTTCTATTAAACATATTTGATTTATTTTGGAAAAATATTATTTTCTAATGTTTCATTTTTAGTTTCTTTTTGGGCATATGTAAATTATTAATTTAATGTCATTTTAAAATTAGCCTATGTAAAGAGAGGAATACTGGAAACATGTTATTTAAAAATTGTGGAAGCTCCCTCCATAATCATGGGCCAAAATTTAGATAATTAGTTAGATAAATCGTACATAATTAGCTTATGTTAAGTGACTTGCTTAGGAAAATATAGCAAGTAAGACTTAGAGGTAGATTATGAACCCATGTTTTCCTGAGTCCAACTTTAGCTTCCTGTTCACTACATAGATCCATATTTCAAAAAATTTACTGTTATATTCTGTGAATTATAAAATCTGAGAAATATTTTATTGAAATAATTATCAACTGCTTCTTTCCTTGAAAATAGATTCTCCCTCAAGATTGTTGGTACAAGTACATTACTATCCAATATAGATTGATATCAGGCTACTTTAGGAATATCTTATTGTATTAATTTTTCTTCATTGTCATTAATGTTGACTACCTTTTTTTCAATTTCCATGTAATATTTAATTTATTGTGTAACTTTCAGAAAACATATGATATGCCCCTTTAGGACTATAGTTGACTGAATTTATTAGTCTTTTCATTCATCTTTTTAAATGCAATTTGTACAAAACTATCATATTATGAAATGAGATTAATATCTTGATAATATAATGTGAAAATGTATAATTTCTATACTTCATAGTAAGCTGAGAAGTCTGAGACCTATTGAATCACAGCACTGTGTAGTTTAACAATAGGACTATTTTTAAGACTTTATAATAACAAGATACAGGAAAAAGAACAGAAATAAATTAAGATAAGTAACAATAACAGGGGAGAGAAGAGACACAATTCTTATTATGAATATGAAAGTGATTCAGGAACTTAGAAATATGTATACATCAAATCAAATTTTTTCATTTATTGTTTTAAATGAATGAAATATCTTTGATTTTTATTCACTTTGCTTTCAACTAAATATGTTTTCTTCTCTTAATTAAAAAAGAAAAATGATCCAGCAAATGTTTATATTCAAACCCAACAAATTCCTATACTGTTCATTTGCAGAAGTATTTGACTCATCCTTCTTGATTCTATCAACCCTCTGTCAAGAGGTAGCTAACATTATTCATCACTAGTATTTTGGAACCAGGTTGTATTTTTATTTATCAAAGTTCATAATTCTTTTCTTTTTTTAACTGAGGATGAGCTTTGTTAATTATATTTGCAAATTAACATAGCATGTACAACAGGATCGGATCATTAGGTGGGTAGATCAAATAGTTGTCCAGAATCCAGTAAAATGGTAGTCACTGATGGTCAGTGTAATCACTGAAGCAAGATTCATAAATATAACTTAGTCCAACTTGATGAAGCCGATGTCTTTGGCATACTGCCTAAAGCACTGGCAGGACATATTCAGGCTGTACTTGCATATCAGGCCATACCGGTTTGAACATACATGGCACGACCGAGAGCCCTGGCCGAATTTTCAAGGGTGGATCCAGTAGAGCTGCTGGTGACCCATGGTACCACTCGAAAAGACCAGAGACAAAAGGCAGAGTTCATAATTCTTTAAAAGGTTTTTTGATCATATTAAATGGGGAATGGCTGAAAAATATAGAAATATGTATATAATGGATTTTTTGAGCTTTAAGATTTGACAGAAGGTTATAGTGTATTATAATTGTGATCAGTTGCTTTCGTTTCTTTGCTAATATTTTATTTAAATTTTTTGCTTCTATATTCAATAGGGAAATTGCAATATTTGTATCCTAAAGAATTTGGAAGGAATCTTCCCTCACCAATTTTCTAAAATACTTTATAATATTTTAATTAATTGCTCTTTAAATGCTTGACAGAATTCACATGAAAATCAACCCAACCCTGGGGAATTTTCCTTAAGGAAGTAAATTGATGGCTTGCCCCTTTTTTTCAGAAGGGGTTATTTAAGTATTTTGGTTCCTCCACTGCTAACCTGGGCAATTTATATCTTTATCAATATTCATACATGTCCCTAAGATTGCCAAATTCATGTGCATACAATTGGGCAAAATACATCCTAATTATTGTCTTGTATCCTCTTCACTTGAGATAAATTCACACTTTCCCTTTTTTTTATGCTGGTAATTTGGCTGTATTGTATCTTTTTTTTAAATCAAATTGACAAGGGGATTATCAATTTTATTTATTAAATCGTCTCTTAGTTTTATTAATTAGTTCAAAAGTTTCTTAATTTCAATTTTATTAATCTGTCCTTTGGTTATCAGTATTTCTAACTTGGTATTTAATTAGGGATTTTCAATTTGTTCTTTTTCTAGATTCTTCAGTTGCATACATAATTCACAGATCTTGGCTTTCTCTATTTTATCGATTTAAGCATTCAGAGACATAAAATTTTCCCTAAGAACTACTTTCCAGGTTGAAGCGAAGATGGTGGAGTAAAAGCAGAAACCGGCTTAAGTTTCTGCTCCAACCACCTCCATTACCAGTAGAAAATTAGTCCAAACACATTTTAGTGCTACAGAACTCAGAAAATGATAGAGAGAAACAAATCTCCCACTGAAGGCAGCCTGACAGGGCTACAGGAAGAGTCTATGGTACATAGCTTGTAGTTGAGTGGAGTCCACAGGAGACACACTGGCCCAGACCTACAGCATCCTTGACCAGCAGCCCAGAGTGGTCACAGCAGACTTGAGGAGAGTGAATCATTGGCATCTGTGGTAGTTTCTAGACACAATCAAGATAACACAAGGTCTAGCAGCTTCTATATTAAGGGACTAAAGGGATTTGAATATGATATTCCAGGGGACAAAGGAGTTAGGATTAAAACTAAAAATCCCCTAACAGGCAAAACTGAGTATAATGCTTCAGGGGAAAATAAGGTAGGTCAATGAAATAGAAGAATTTCAAGTATTCTATTTTTGTTTGTTTGTTTGTTTGTTGTTTTATTTTTGTTTTTGCTTTTTGAAGGGGGAATTCTGGGAAGTTTAGGATAAATGACTTGCCTAAGGACAAACAACTTGAAAGTGTTAATTGTCTGAGGCTGGATTTAAATTCAGGTCCTCTGGACTCCAGAGCTGCTGCTCTATTGAATTTGCCACCTAGCCTCCCCTCTTTCAAGTATTTTTTTAAATTAATTTATTAGTTTAATTTCAGTTAACAAGATTCAATTCCATAGTTCTTTGATTTCAAATTTCCTTTACTTCCCTCTCCCCCCCCACTACAGCATATACTCCAGTATAGGTTCTGCAAATGCATTCATTTTAGATATTATTCCAATTACAAAGGCGTATTGTACTAGGTGGGATGAAAGATGGTAAAGAAGAAATTAAATCAGACAATGAAAAGAAAAAAGATCATTTAGTTTGCTTCCATCAGGATTCAGGCTCAATTCTTTATAGTTATATCTCTGGATGGTGCATTTCTCTCTTTATTGAGTCTTTCAGGATTGACTTATATCATTGCATTGCTGAAGAGAGTCCAGTCTGTCATAATTGGTCATCACAGATACGGCATGTCTGTGATTGTATATAAATTTCTTCTTATTCTACTCTTCTCACTCAGCATCAGTTTGTATAAGTCTCTCCAGGTAATTATGAAATCCATCACCTCCTCGTTTCTTATAGCACAATAATATTCCATTACATTAATATACCACAACTTGTTTAGCCATTCCCCAATTGATGGGCACCACTTTAGTTTCCAATTCCTTGCAACCACAAAGAGGGCTGCTATAAATATTTTTGTACATATGGGTCTTTCACCCACTTCTGTGATCTCTTTGGGATATAACCCTAGAAGTGGTATTGGTGGGTCAAAGGGTAAGAAATTATTTAAAATCCTTTGGGCATAATTCCAGATTGCTCTCCAGAATGGTTGGATAAATTTACAACTCCACCAGCAATGTATTAATGTTCCAATTTGTCCACATCTTCTCCAGCATTTGTCACTTTCTAGTTTTGTCATCTTAGCCAATCTGACTGGAGAGATGTAGTATCTCAAAGTTGTTTTGATTTTCATTTCTCTAATCAATAGTGATTTAGAGCATTCCTTAATATGTTTATAAATATCTTTAATTTCTTTCTCTGAAAACTACCTGTTCATATCCTTTGACCATTTGTCAATAGGGGAATGAATTGTATTCATATAGATTTGGCTCAATTCTCTATAAATTTTAGAAATGAATCCATTATCAGAGACACAAGCTGTAAAAATTCTTTCCAAATTTCTCACCTACCTCTTGATCTTGGTTACATTGGCTTTGTTTGTACAGATTCTTTTCAATTTAATGTAATCAAAATTATCCATTTTGCATTTTATAATGCTCTCTAATTCTTGTTTCGTCTTAACATCTTCCCCTCTGCACAAATCTGTCAAGTAAACTATTCCTTGCTTTCCCAAATTGCTTAAATTATCATTGTTTACACCTAGATCATCCACACATTTGGACTTGATTTTGGTATATGGTGATAGATAATGGTCTATGCCCAGTTTCTGCCAAACTGTATTCCAGTTTTCCCAGACGTTTTTGTCAAATAACGCATTCTTATCCCAAAAACTGTTGTCTCTTGGATTTATCGAATAATAGATTACTATATTCATTAACTGCTGGATCTCCTGCACCTAAACTATTCCATTGATCCACTACTCTACACCTCTGACAGTACCAAGCAGTTTAGATGACTGCTGCTGTATAATACAGATTAAGATCTGGCATAGCTTGTCCACCTTCCCTAGTGTTTCTTTTCATTAATTCCCTCGATATTCTAGACTGTTTGTTTTTCCAAATAAATCTTGTTATTTTTTTCTAACTCTACTAAGTAGTTTTTTGGTAAATTGATTGGTATGGCACTAAATATATAGTTCAGTTTGGGTAAAACTGTCATTTTTATTATTTTAGCTTGACCCAACCACGGACAATTGATATTTTTCCAACTATTTAGATCTGATTTTACTTGTGTGAGAAGTGTTTTATAGTTGTGATCATATACATTCTGGGTTTGTTTTGGCAAGTAGATTCCCAAATATTTTATAATGTCTACAGTGACTTTAAATGGGATTTCTCTTTCTATCTCTTGCTGTTGAGTTTCATTAGAGATGTGCAGGAATGCTGAGTATTTATGTGGTTTTATTTTATATCCTGCAACTTTGCCAAATTTATTTATTGTCTCAAGTAGTTTTTTACTTGATTCTCTAAGTATATCATCATATCATCTGTGAAGAGTGATAGCTTCGTCACTTCTTTACCTAATTTGATTCCTTTGATTTCTTTTTTCTTCTCTAATTGCTAATGCTAGTGTTTCTAGTTCCAGATTGAATAAGCTGGGTGATAGTAGACACATTTGTTTCACTCCTGATCTTACTGGAAAGGCTTTTAGTTTATCCCCATTGGATATAATACTTGCTGATGGTTTTAAATAGATGCTATCAACTATTTTAAGGAAGGGTCAATTTATTCCTATACTTTCTAGTGTTTTTAATAGGAATGGATGTTGTACTTTGTCAAAAGCCTTTTCTGCATCTATTGAAATGATCATATGGTTTCTGCTAGTTTTATTGTTGATATGCTCAATTATACTGATGGTTTTCCTAATATTAAACCATCCTTGCATTCCTGGAACGAATACTACATGTTCAGAGTGTATTATTTTTGTGATAAGTTGTGAGTCTTTTGGCTAATATTTTATTTAGAATTATTGAGTCTAAATTCATGAGGGAAATTGGTCTTTAATATTCTTTCTCTTTTTTATCTCTTCCTGATTTAGGAATCAGAAACGTATTTGTGTCATAGAAAGACTTTGGTAGGACTCTTTCTTCACAAATTTTCCCAAATAGTTTGTAGAGTATTGTAATCAATTGTTCTTTAAATGTTTGATAGAATTCAATAGTAAACCCATCTGGCCCTGGAGATTTTTTCCTAGGGAGTTCATTGATGGCTTGTTTGGTTTCTTTTTCAGAGATGGGGTTATTAAGGTAATTCACTTCCTCTTCAGTTAATCTGGGCAACTTGTGATTTTTAAAATATTCATCCATTTCACTAAGATTGTCATATTTATGTGCATAAAATTAGGAAAAATAATTCCTCATTATTTTTTTCATTTCCTCTTCATTGGAGGTAGATTCACCCTTTTCATTTTTTGATACTCATAATTTGGTTTTCTTCTTTCTTTTTTTTATCATATTGACTGTCTATAAATTTTGTTGATTTTTTTCATAGAACCAGCTCTTAGTTTTATTTATTAATTCAATAGTTTTCTTAATTTCAATGTTATTAATCTCACCTTTGTTTTTCAATATTTCTAATTTAGTACTAATTTGGGGATTTTCAATTTGTTCTTTTTCTAGCTTTTTCAATAGCATGTCCAATTCATTGACATCCCTTCTCTCTGCTTTAATTAAGTATGCACTCAGGGATATAAAACTTCCCCTGAGAACTGCCTTTAGTGTATCCCACAAATTTTGGTAAGTTGTCTCGTTATTATCATTCTCTTGAATGAAATTATTGATTGTTTCTATAATTTCTTGTTTGACTCACCAAATTTTTAGGATTAAATTGTTTAATTTCCAATTATTTTTAGTCTATCTTTCCATGGCCCTTTATTGCATATAATTTTTATTTCATCATGATCTGAGAATGATGCATTTAATATTTCTGCCTTTCTTCACTGAATTGTGAGGTTTTTATGCCCTGGTACATGGTCTCTTTTTGAGTATTTACCATGCACTGCTGAAAAGAAAGTAAATTCCTTTTTATACCCAGTCAGTTTTCTCCAGAGATCCTTCATATCTAGTCTCTCGAAGATTCTATTCACCTCCTTAACTTCTTTCTCGTTTATTTTGGGGTTAGATTTATTGAGTTGGGGGGGGGGTTAAGGTCCCCCACTTGTATAGTTTTGCTATCTATTTCTTCCTCTAATTCCTTTAACTTCTCCTCTAGGAATTTGGATGCTATACCACTTGGTGCATATATATTAAGTAGTGATATTGCTTCATTCTCGATGGTGCCTTTTAGTAGGATATAGTGTCCTTCCATATCTCTTTTGATTAAATCTATTTTTGTTTTTGCTTTATCTAAGATAAGTATTGCTACCCCTGCCTTTTTTATTTAAGCTGAGGCATAATAAATTTTACTCCCAACTTTTACCTTTACCCTATGGGTATCCCTTTGTTTCAAATGTGTTTCTTGTAGACAGCATATTTTAGGATTATGTTTTTTAATCCATTCTGCTATCCGCCTCTGTTTTATGGGAGAGTTCATCCCATTCACATTCATAGTAATGATGACTATCTGTCTCTTCCCCTCCATCCTATTCCTACCCCTGTTTATGTTTTTGTTTCTTCCTTCTCCCTTCCCCTCCTTGAAGTTTTCCCTTTTGACCACCCCCTCCCTCAGTGTTCCCACCCAGTGATCCCCATTCTTAACCTGCCCTCTCCCCTTACTACTGTTCCCCTCCCTTTTAATCCCCACTTTAGTTTCCGCCTTTCCCCCACTCCTTACCTTTCCACTATCTATAGGACACAATAAGTTTTTATAATTATCAGAGTAAATTACTCCCCATTTGATTACAAACCAATGAAAGTAAATTTCAAACAGTGCTCCTCCCCCTCCCTCCTTTTCCTCTATTTAATGAATTTATGTGTCTATTCACATTAGAATCTTAAACTTCACTGATTAAGTTGATCCCTCTTTGAACCAGAACCAGTGAGAATAGTGTTTAAATGATGTTCCCCTCCCGCTTTCTTTCCCCTCTTCTATATTGTGTTTTAATGCCTCTTCAGATGGCATATTTTACCTTTTCCTATCTCATCCTTTCCTTTTTCCCATTACAGTCCCTTTGATCGCTTTAATAGTTTTTTTTTCTTCATATTAGTGCATTCATACCCACACACTCTATCTAAGTATAACCCTTTTGAAGGTCATGATAATCATAAAGATTTCGAATGTTGACAGTTATCAGCTCCTCATATAGGGATGTGAACATTTTGCTCTTGTTGCCTTCCATGTAATGAGGGTGTGTTTGTGGGTGTGGGTGTGTGCACTTATGCATGTGTGAGTCTGTGTTTCTCTTGTTTACCTTTTTATGTCTTTCTTGAGTCTTGTAATTGGAGATCAAATTTTCCATTGAGCTCTGGCTTTTTCATCAGGAAATTCTGGAAGTCTCTTATTTCATTAAACAAGCATCTCCTTGCCTGAAAGGTTATGCTCAGTTTTGCAGGGTAGTTAATCCTTGGTTGTAGTCTTAGCTCTCTTGCCCTACGAAATATCAAATTCCAGTCCCTCTACTCTTTTAATGTAGAAGCTGCTAGGTCCTGTGTTATCTTAACTGTATTTCCTTTATATTTGAATTTTTTTCTGGCTGCTTGTAGAATTTTTTTCTTTAATCTTGTAATTCTGGAATTTGGCTACTATATTTCGTGGAGTTTTCAGTTTGGGATCTCTCTCAGTAGGAGTCAGGTGAATTCTATCAATAGCTATTTTATCTTCTAATTCCAGGACCTCAGGACAGTTTTTTTTGACAATTTCTTGGAGGATGTTGTCTAGGCTACTTCTTTCAACATGGCTTTCAGGTAGACCAATAATTCTTAGGTTGTCTCTCCTGGATCTGTCCTCTAGGTCAGTTATTTTTCCAGTGAGATATTTAATATTTTCTTCCAATTTTTCGATCGTCTTGTTTTGGTTGATTGACTCTTGCTGCATCATAGAGTTCTGAGTTTCAGTTTGTTTCTAATTTTTAGAGAATTATGGTCTTCAGTGAGTTTTTGAAGTTTCTTTTTTAGGGAGGTATTTTCTCCAATTTCTTCACTGAGACATTTTTCCAAGTTGGTCACTACCTCCCTGATTTTGTCCCTAAAATTTTTCTTAAGCTCCTCCAGGAATGCTATTTGGGCTTGAAACCAGATCATGTTTCCTTCTTTGGTCACAGGTCTGGGTATATAGAGAGTCTATATTGTCCTGTGTATTTGGTTTTCTTGCCCTGCATAGTAAGCCCGAATATACTTTCTTGCCTTCCCCTTCTCCTTCTCAGCTTCCTTCTTTCCCATTGTCATTTAATGTTTCTTAGTTTCTCAGGCTATGACTTTAGGGCCTGATCCTTCACTTTGAATACCTCTGGATGGCTAGTTTATGGCTAAGTCAGGGAAGTCAGTGAGGATTTTAGATGCATATGTGGGGGTGTGTCTCACCATTTCAGATTTCTGCCTCTATACCCCAGGGCTATAAGTAAGCTTTTGTTGGTGAGGGGAGGTGGGGCTAGTTAGGACCGCTCCCTGTCTTCTCTTCAGACTCCTGTCTGTCTCAGTTACACCACTTCTTGGAGACTCTCAAGCCTGGGGCTATTTCCATTAACTTGGGATTTCAATCTGGATGGGAGACTTATCTTTGGGTTTTCTGCTTCATGAAGGAGGGATGGGAGTATCCAAGCAGATAGAATTTACTTTGCCATTCCAGCCCCTGTATTATACAGGCAGGCAATCTACAACCTTCCAGGCTGGGGGCCAAATGTAGGCTGAGAAGCTGCTCTCTCCCCTGGGGCCCCACTCTCCTACCTGGCTCCAACAACCTCTCCTGTCCCTTTGTAAGATGAAGGGGAGATGACTGCGATTCATCCTTGGTAAGTCGGCAGGCTGGGGCTTTTTGCTTTTTCTCTCTCTGGTGTAGTCTACTTGTCTTCTCTTAGGTCTGAGCTGTGCAGACCCCATGAGCTCTGCGCTTGTCCTGTCTGGACACACTGGGCAACCTCCTGGTCTGGACTCTGCCACTCTCCTTCTTCCAGTGGGCTCCATCACTCTGGAATCCGTTCAGATACACCCTTTAATACTTAGTGAACAAGGAGCTCAGCGAGGTTACTGCTTCCTTTCTGCCATCTTGGCTCTCCCCCACTTTCAAGTATTTTAGATGAAAAACCAGAGCTGAACAGAAAATTTGTTTTCCAAACACCAGAAGCAAGAGAAGCATAAGAAGGTACATAGGAAAATGAAATCATAAGGAACTTATAAATATTGAACTATTTATATTTCTATATGGAAAAGTGATAATTTTAACTCATGAGACCTTTCTCAGTATGAGGAGAGTTGAACGGAATATATATATATATATGTATATATTTGTATACGTACATATATATGTATGCATAGGAAGGAATATGTGTGTATAAATACATATATGAGTGTATATATGTGTGTACTTGTGTACATAGACAGAGGACACAGAAGCAGCTAAAAATAAAAAGATGATATCTAGAGATTAAAACTAAGAGGTGAGAGAGTAATATACTGGAGAAGGAGAAAGAGAATAGGGTAAATTATCTCCAATTAAAGATGAAAGAATAAGTTGTTGCAATGAAGGGGAAGGGCAGGAAGGTGAAAGGTCAGCCTTACTCCCATTGAATTTGCCTTAATGAGGGAATAACACACACATGCAACTGGGCATCTTACCCTACAGGAAAGTAGAGGGGAAGGATATAAGAGGGGAATGATAAAAGGGAGGGCAAATAGTGGGAGAAGATCGTTAAAAGTAAAAACTTTTGAAAATGGACAGGGTCAGGGCAAAGCCAAGATGGCAGAGTAGAAAAAGGGCATCCAAGGCACTGTCCCTCCAGGCCTTCCTCCCTTGGGGGCTAGAAGCCGATAAGGAGACACAAAATTTTGTTGTTTTCAGTGGCAGCTCCAGCTGAAGAGAAATGAGAAGGATGCAGGAAAAGTATGTAATGAGGGTCAACAACCTGACTGAAGAAAATAACACCTTAAAATATGGACTAACTCAAATGGCAAAGGAGTCCAAAAAGTGCAATGAGGAGAAGAATGCCTTAAAAAGTCGAATTTGCCAGATGGAAAAATAATCTCAAGAGATCACTAAGGAAATTCATTCCTTCAGAGTTAGACTGGAGCAAATGGAAGCTAATGACTTTATGAGAAATCAAGATTCTGTTAAGCAGATCCAAACAAATGAAAGAATAGAAGGCAATGTGAAAAACCTCATGGGAAAAACCACTCATCTGGAAAATAGATCCAGGAGAGACAATGTAAAAATTATTGGACTATGGGAAATCCATGATCGAAGAAAGAACATAGAAATCACCCTTCAAGAAACTCTCAAGGAAAATTGCCTTGAGGTTTTAGATCCAGAGGGCAAAATAGAGGTTGAAAAAATCCACAGATCACCTCCTGAAAAAGATCCCAAAAAGAAAACTCCCAGGAATATTATAGTTAGGTTCTAGAATCCCCAGATCAAGGAGAAAATACTACAAGCAGCCAGGAAGAAACAATTTCAATATTGTGGAAATACAATCAGAATAGCACAGGACCTGGCAGATCCTACACTGAGGGATAGAAGGGCATGGAATATGATATTCCAGAGGGCAAAAGAGCTGGGAATGAACCCAAGGCTCATTTACCCAGCAAAACTGAGTATTTTCTTTCAGGGGAAAATATGGTCATTCAGTGGAATAGAGGACTTTCAAGCATTCTTGAGGAAAAAATCAGAGTTGAATAGAATATTTGACATCCAGACACAAGAAGCAAGAGATGCTTGAGAAGGTAATCAGTGAAAAGAAATCAAAAGGAACTTATCAAAGTTGACCTATTTACATTCCTTCATGGTAAAAGAATAACTGTGACTGATGAAATGCCTCTCAGTATGAAAATAATGGAAGAAGTGTGTATGGTCATTTGAATACATATATGAATGGGTGTATATATGTTTACAGTTGTACATGGATAGAGGGCATAGGTTGAATTTGTTGGGAAGGGATGATACTTAAGGGGTGAAATTATGAGGTGAAAGAGTCAATTGGCAAGAAGAGACAGGGAGAGACAGGGTAGGGTAAACTATCTCATGTAGAAGAAGCAAGGGGAAGTGAGTGCAGGGGAGGGGAAGAATAGGAAGGCAGAAAGGCAAAACCACAATCTCACTGAATTTGGTTCAGGGAGAGAATGACATATATACTAAATACTATACTCTCAACCTGAAGCAGAATAGGGGGAAGGCTGATGAGAAGAGCGATGATGGATGGGATGGCATTCTTGGGGGGAGGGGAGGTTGGAAGTACCCACTATAAAAGAGGGACAGGATCAAATAGGGAATGGATCAGCTGGGGGATGGGATGGGTGGGAGGGAATTATAAGCAGCCTTGTACAATATATCTACAATGGAAATGTTTTGCTTAGCTAGATATCTACAACATATACTGAATTACTTATCTTCCCAGATGGAATTGGCGACAAGGGAGAAAGGGAATGGATCTGAAATTCGAGGTCTTAAAATTAAATGCTTCACATATATATATATACTATTATTAATACTCTTTTGCTTGTAATTGGGAGATAAAATGTGCAGGCACTGGGACACAGAGAATTATATTGCTCTAATGGAAAAGTCAAAGGGGGTATGGGAGAAGATATGGGAGAGGGCAGATTGGAGGACGTGATATCTTGTGGGACTGCTATTCTGGGATGGTGGGTAGGGGAAAAATGGGGTAAAAAATTGTAACTCAAAATCTGGCGGAAATGAATCATGTAAAACAGAAGTTAATAAAACATTTGTTTAATAATACAAAAATAAATTAAAAAAAAAAAGAAAATGGACAGGGCCAAAGTAGAAAATACAGTAAGTTGGGGGGTGGTATAGGAGGGAGGAAATATAGTTAGTCATACACAATATAACAGCTATGGAAACATTTTGCTTAACTACATATGTACAACCTATATTGAATTGCTTGTCTTCTCACTGGGGGTGGGTGAAGGGGAAAGAAGGGAAGGAATCTGAAAATCCAAGTTTTAAAAGCATATGTTAATAATGGCTTTTATATGCAACTGGGAAATAATATATACAGGCACTGGGGTATAGAAATCCATCTTGCCGTACTAGAAATTAAGGTGAGGGGGAAAGAGAGGGGAAAGAGAGGATGTACGACAGAGCAGATTGGAGGATGTGGTATATATGTATGTAAGTGTGTGTGTGTGTGTGTGTGTGTGTGTGTGTGTGTGTGTGTGTGTGTGTGTGTGTATTGTGGTTTTAACCTAGGGATGCCAAAAACTCTTGAGCTGGATGTTCTGGTTCCCCAAAAACTGTTGCAGTTTCATGATATGTTTTGTAGGAACCATCTCAAAGAATTTAGAGTCAGATCTCCTCCAATCCAATGTAGGCATTTATTGAGATTGATGCTTCTCATGAAGTAGGCTAAGTTCTAAGAGGAACCAGCAACTTAAGAAAAAACAGGATGGATTTTTAAAGGGTGCAATTACATAACAGAAATCATGAATATTGAAAAGGAAGGAGGAGTTTGATAAGGTATTAGGCAATGGAGTAGGGTTCTCATATATGGTTTGCTGGTTAAACATTCTGGTTGTGCAGCCCTCCAATTGACTGGCTGCTGTGGATCTGTCTTATTAAGATAGATTGTTGGGTATTTTGGTTCTGCTTTAGATTAGGCGGATGGTATGATTGTGATTGAATACAGAAACATACCTGTTTACCTGTTTCTGTGGGAATGGGTCTGGAGGCAGTTACTAGATAGAAAGAGGAGCTGGGTTCCCATCACACGGACACACATGTTCTTTCTGTGGGAACTAAGTGTCTAGATACACAGTTTTTGTTCCAGTGGGCATTGAGGCTTACATGAAGAAGTTGGGAAATTGGTTGGGTAGAGGAGAGGTTAGGTAGGTACAGTGGGCCTGCTGTTCACCGGCACCAGGACTATAATGAAGTTAGAATATTAGACTTCATCAGTTAGAAAATAGGTAGGTAGATAGATAAATAGATAGAGAGTTAGATAGATAGATAGATAGACAGATAAATAGAAAGATATCTATATATAGATATTTGGATAGAGATATATCTATTTATATAGATAGAGAAGTTTATATTATACATAACTATATAGATATATATGTTTATGTATATGCATATTTACATACATATATGTATATGTGTGTATATATAAGTGTGTATATGTTTGTTTACTTATGTGTGTATATATACAGAGACTGAGGGTACAGAATGAATTGAATATGAAGGGATGATATGTAAAAAAATAAAATTAAGGGATGAGAAAGGAATATATTGGAAGAAGAGGGAGGGAGAGGTAGAATAGCATAAATTATCTTCAAAAAAAAGAGGAAAGAAAAAAGCTATTACAATGGAGGGAGAGAGCAGTGAGGTGAAAGGGAATGTGTCAACCTTACTCTCATAGTATTTGGTTTAAGGAAGATATAACATACACACTCAATTGGGTATCTTACCCTACAAGAAAGTAGGGGGGAATAGTCTGAGAGGGGGGATGATAGAAGGAAAGGAAGATATGGGGAGAGGGTAATTAGAAGCAAACCCTTTTGAAAAGGGACAATATCAAAGGACAAAAGGGAATAAATGGGGATAGGATGGAGGGAAATATAATTATTCCTTCACAGTATAACGACTGTGTAAATGTTTTGTATAAATTACACATGTATAACCTATATCGAATTGCTTGTCTTCACATTGGTGGTATTTGAGGAGGGAATTTAGGAGAGAATCTGGAACTCACAGTTTTCTTTTTAAAACTGGGAATTTGTTTAAAAAAACAAATGTTAAAAAATGTTTTACATGAAACTGGGAAATAAAATATGCAGGAAATGGAATAGAGATATCCATCTTGCCCTACAAGAAAGTGAGGGATAAGGGAGTAAGGGGAGTATGGGGGAGACATAACAGAGGCCAGGCTGGGGTAAAGGGTAATCAATGTGCTTGCTGTATTGGGATTTGGGGAAAGGGAGAGATGGAGATAAAATTTAGAACTCATAATCTTATAGAAATGAATTTTGAATATTAAAACCTAATAAATTTTGAAAAAAAAGAACCATGCATTCTGAACACATATCAAAGCGTGCTATGTGCACCATGTTTTTATTTCTCTTTCCTTTGGTTCTTCCATTTTCTTCTTGTTCTTCTTTTACTACATGGCTAATGTGGAAATTTGTTTAATATCATTTCACATGTAAAACATATCTCTGATTTAGTGACATCTTGGGTAGTAAAGAGGGGAAGGAAAGAGTAAAAAAGAAATATGGGACTCAGTATATTTTAAATGAATCCTGAACACTTTCTTCACATGTATTTGTAGAAAAATAAAGTAAAATATTATGTAAATTTAGTCATTTCAACCACTATAGGAAGTAGAGCAAGTTTGGGGATTATGCGATTTTCTGTGACATTTTTTACATCCCATTTTTATTTCCAACTTAATTTTTGGTTGATTTCCTTTCCAGAGGAGAAGGTGAATGGACATGAAGACATTCTTTATATATTCCAGGTGGTTATAGAGAATGAAAAGTTCTTAAAGGAAATCAAAGCAAGTTTTCCATGTGGATGAGGTAAGATTTGAAGTAGAAGGTGATTAGATTTGAAAATAATGGAGAATGGAAATGTTATAAGAAAAAGAAAAGGAGACAGGTACATGATTAGATATGAAATACAGATTTGAAATTCCTTTCAAAGAAGACAGAACTAGATACTCTGAGGAATAAGACGCTAAGTAAGAAGAACATATCCACCCAAGAATGACAATAAAGAGCTACAGAAAAAGAGCTATTAGTTGATTTCTCAGACAGATCTAAGTGTTCCTCTACTTTTGTAAATCTTATATCAATTTGGGACTCTACTCTAGGTTTAGGAAACCATCTTTAAAAGACAAACTAGGAAGTCTCTTAAAATGAGGATAAATCATTCAGTATTGGGCAAAGAGTATCAGTAGTTGGTGAGTCCCTGCTCAGCAAATGCTAAGGCAGTATAGTTAATAGATCTGTAGATCTAGTAAAAAGTATAGAAATATTTTTTATTGTTTGTTTTTGTTTGTTTGCTATTCAGGGACATATATCCAAGATGCACTAGAACACCTCCGAAAACTTATCAAAAGAAACATAGCTTTTTTTAGATCTGTGTTGACATAAATAGCACTACAAGAAAGTACCTAAAAAGTGTCTCCAGAGATTGTGAAGTATTGGCCAAAAAACCTGAAGATTATAACTGCCTAACCTTCATTTTCCTTAATTTCCTATTTTAGCTAATTGGTATAAAGGAAAGATAATTTAGGAAGTGAATGGGGGTGGAGCCAAGATGGCAGAACAGAAGCAGTAACTTCTCTAAGCTCCTCCATGAATCCCTTCAATATATCTTAAAAAGGGAATCTGAACAGATGTTGGTGTGACAGAATCCACTGGGAGATGGAGCATGGCAAAATCCAGCCCATGAAAGTGCCCAGTGCATCCGGACAGGGAAAAAGCTACCCAGTGGGGAGCTGCGGCAGTTTGGACTAGAGGGCGTAATACAGCTGAAGCAGGGAACCCTATCCAGCGACTGGCCCATCCTAAGGACGATTCACAGCATCTCACCACAGGATGGGAGGAATCACAGGAGCCGGGTAAGAGAGGGCTCAAGGCCCCCAACAGAGACAGAAGCTTCTCCTGGGGCTATCAGCCCCCAGCCTGGAAGTTTAGAAATTGCCTGCCTGTTTTTCTAGGAGTTAGAATGACAAAAACACTGGCTGATCCTATTCCTCCTCCATGACCCAGAAAACCCAAAGATAAGTGTCCCAGCCAGACTGCAATCCTGAGATAGTGGAAATAGCCTAGGGCTTGGTAATCATTGAGAAAGGGTGTAACTGAGGCAGCAAGAAGAGTGAAGAAAAGAGGGGGGTTGTTTCCAACAAGCCCCACCTCACCTGACCAGCATAAGCCTTCCTAAGCAGTAGCCCAGGAGTATAGAGGCAGAAATCTGAAGTGGCCAGACCACTCCACAGATTGCTCTGTGCATACATCACTGTGACTCATGCCTTGGCCTCAAACTAGACAACCAGAGGCTACAGCATACAAACTCAACAAGCAGGCCCTTAGCTCACACCCTGAGAAATTAGGAAATAAGAAATTAAAATGGGAAAGAATGAAGCTGAGAAGGAGAAGGGAAAGGCAAGAAAATCGATTGTAATTTTTTATGTATATCAAGAACAACCAAATACAGAGGACAACTTGGACTCTTTATCCACACCTTAGATCACATGCGGAAATATGAACAGGTTTCAAGCCCAAACAACATTCTTGGAGGAGCTTAAGAAAGATTTTAAAGACCAAATTGGGAGGCAGTGACCAAATTTGAAAAAAAAAAGTTTCACTGAAGAAAATAAATCATTAAAAAGTAAAATTAGTGAAGTAATTGGAGAAACCACATCCCTAAAAAGGACCTTCAAAAACTAACCAAAGACTATAATTTAATAAAAATTAGAACCTCTCAAATTGAAACTCAGAACTCTATGATACAACAAGAGTTAATCAAACAAAATATAAAGACTGAAAAAAAATGGAAGAAAGTGTAAAATATCACAGTTGAAAAACAACTGACCTAGAGAACAGATCAAGGAGATATAACTTACGAATCATTGGTCTGCTGGAAAGTCATGATGAAAAAAGCAGTCTGGAGAGCATCCTCTAAGAGATTGTCAAAGAAAACTGTCTGGAACTCCTGGAATCAGAAGATAAAATAGTTATTGAAAGAATTCACTGGACGCCTCCTGAAAAAGACCCCAAATTGAGAACTCCAAGAAATATAATAGCCAAATTCCAGCATTTTAAGATTAAGGAAAAAAAATAATGCAAGTAACCAAAAAGAAACAATTTAAATATTGTGGAATTACAGTCAGGATCACACAAAACCTCACATCTTCTACATCTTCTACATTAAAAGATCAGAGGTAATAGAATTTGCATTCTGTAGGGCAAAAGAGTGAAGACTGTAATAAAGGATTAACTACCTGACAAAATTGAGCATAATCAGGCAATGAGACAGTCATTTAATGAAATAAGGGACTTCCAGAGTTTCCTGATGAAAAAGCTAGACTTCAATGCAAAATTTGATCTCCAATTACAACACACAAGACATAACAAGGTAAACAAAGAAAACATATACTCACATATTCATACACGCATACACGAAAACTCATGCACACATGCACATAACTTGGGATACGACAGCAAAATTTGAGGAACTGATAACTGTAAATATTGGGATTTTTATGATTATCATGACTTTTAAAAGGGTTATACATAGATAGAGCTTGTGGGTTTGAATGAACTAATCTGAAGATAAAAAAAAAATAAAACCTTACTAGTAGGTCAAAGGGACTGTAATGTGATAAAAGAAAAGGATGAAACAGAAAATCATAAAGTATGCCATAAAATGAGGCATAAAAACACTCTATAGTAGAGGTGAAGGAAAGAAGGAGAGGAACATCATTTGAAGATTATTCTCAATGGCTCTGGTTCAAAGAGGAATCAATAGAATCAGTTAAGTTTAAGATTCTAACTTGAATATACATGAAAATTAATTAAATAGAGAACAATTAGGGAGGGAGAGGAGCACTGTTTGAAATTTACTCTCATTGTTTTGGTATCAAAGGGGGAATACAATTATCTGAAAAATATAAAAATTTATTGTGTCTTCTAGGCAGTAGGAGGTGGGGGGGTTTAAAATGGGGGGGGCTACAGTGTATTGAAAGAGCAGTAAGGGAAGAAGGTAGGTAAAGAAGGGGGGTTACTGGTTGGGAAGACTGAGGGAGGTGGTTTTCAAAAGGAAAACCCTTAAGGAGGGGAAGGGAGAAGGAAGAATAAAAAAACATAAACAGGGGAGGGAATAGGATGAAGGGGAAGAGACAGATAGCCATCATTACTGTGAATGTGAATGGGATTAACTCTCCCATATAACAGATGCGGATAGGAGAATGGCTTAGAAACTATAATCCTGCTATATGATGTCAACAAGAAACACGTGTGAAACAAAAGTACACCCACAGGATAAAGGTAAAAGACTGGAGTAGAATGGAAACTATATCCTGTTAAGAGGCACCATCAAGTAGAAAGCAATATCATTACTTAACATATATGCACCAAGTGGTATAGGGTCCAAATTCCTAGAGGAGTAGTTAAGGGAATTAGAGGAAGAAACTGATAGCAAAACTAGACTAGTGGGGGACCTTAATCTCCCCGTCTCTGAACTTGATAAATCTAATAATCAAAATAAACATGAAACAAATTAACTAGGTGAATAGAATTTTAGAGAGGCTAGATATGATAGATCTCTGTATAAAACTGAATGGGGAGTAA
This sequence comes from Gymnobelideus leadbeateri, assembly GCA_011680675.1. NCBI lineage: Eukaryota > Metazoa > Chordata > Mammalia > Diprotodontia > Petauridae > Gymnobelideus > Gymnobelideus leadbeateri. The sequence continues at coordinate 232,387 of WOXC01006924.1, read as the reverse complement.
AAAGAATTTAAATTCTTCTTAGTGGTGCATGGTACATACTCAAAAACTGACCATTTACTGGGGCATAAACACTACACAATTCATTGCAGAAAGGCAGGAATATTAAATTCATCATTCTCACATCATGATGCAACAAAATTACATGCAATCTAGGGCCATGGAGAGATACACTAAAAACTAATTGGAAATTAAACAATTTAATACTAAAGGATGAGTGGGTCAAACAAGAAATTATAGGAACCATAATCAATGATATTCAATAGAATGCGAATAACGAGAAAACATACCAAAATTTGTGGGATACATTAAAGGCAGTGCTTAGGGGAAGTTTTATATCCCTGAATGCATACATGAATAAATTAGAGAAAAGGGAAGTCAATGAATTGGGCATACAATTGAAAACGCTATTAAAAATTTGAGAACCCCCAATTAAATACTAAATTAGTAATATTGGAAACCAAAGGAGAGATTAATAAAATTAAAACTAAGAGTACTATTGAATTAATAAATAAAACTGAAAGCTGGTTTTACAAAAAAAAAAAAAAATTGATAGAGCTGTTGTCAATATGATGAAAAAAGAAAGAAGACCAAATTAAGAATATCAAAAATGAAAAGGGTGAATTTACCTCGAATGAAGCGAAAATCAAAGCAATAATTAGGAATTATTTTTCCCAATTGTATGCACTTAAATTTGACAATCTTAGTGAAATAGAAGAAAATTTACAAAAATATAAATTGCCCAGATTAACTGAAGAAGTAAATTACTTTAATAACCCCATCTCAGAAAAAGAAATCAAACAAGCCATAAATGAACTCCCTAGGAAAAAATCTCCAGGGCAAGATGTATATACTAGTGAATTCTATCAAACATTTAAAGAACAATTGATTCCAGTGCTCTACAAGCTATTTGGGAAAATTAGTGAAGAAGGAGTCCTACCAAATTCTTTCTATGACACAAATATGGCACTGATACCTAAATCAGGAAGAGATAACACATAGAAAGAAAATTATAGACCAGTTTCCCTCATTAATTTAGATGCAAAATTTTTAAATGAAATATTAGCTAAAAGACTATAGCAACTTATCAAAAGAATAATAAACTTAGATCAGGTAGGATTTATACCAAGAATGCAGGAATGCAAGTATGGTTTAATACTAGGAAACCATCAGTATAATTGATCATATCAACAATAAAACTAGCAGAAACCACATGATTATCTCAATAGATGCAGAAAATCCTTTTGACAAAGTACATCATTCATTCCTATTAAAAACACTAGAAAGTATAGTAATAAATAGAGCCTTCCTTTAAATAATATGTAGCATCTATTTAAAACCATAAACAAGTATTATATGTAATGGGGATAAAGTAGAAACATTCCCAATAAGATCAGGAGTGAAACATGGGCTTCACTATAACCCCTCTTATTCTATCTGGTACTAGAAATGTTTGCAGTAGCAATTAGAGAAGAAAAAGAAATCAAAGCAATCAAAATAGGCAAAGAAGAGACCAAGCTATCACTCTTTGCAGTTGATATGATGATATACTTAGAGAATCATGTAAAAAACTACTTGAGACAATAAATAAATTTGGCAAAGTTGCAGGATCATCGGCATTCCTGTATATCTCTAATGAAATTCAACAGCAAGAGATAGAAAGAAAAATCCCATTTGTATTTACTGTAGACATTATAAAATATTGGGAATCTACCAGCCAAAACAAATCCAGGAACTATATGATCACAACTACAAAACACTTCTCACACAAATAAAGTCAGATCTAACTAATTGTAAAGACATCAATTGCTCATGGCTTGGTCTATCTAATATAATAAAAATGACAATTTTCCCCAAACTAAATTATATATATTTGGTGCCATACCAATCAATTTACCCAAAAGACTACTTTATAGAGCTAGATAAAATAGTAGCAAAATTTATTTGGAAGAACAAACAGTCTAGAATATCAAGGGAATTAATGGAAAGGAATGCTAGGGCAGGTGGACTAGCTATACCAGATTTTAATCTGTATTATAAAGCAGCTATCATCAAAACCACCACTTACTGGCAGAAGAATAGAGTAATAGAACAATAGAATAGATTGGGCACACAAGATTCAGCAATCAATGAGTACAGTAATCTATTGTTTGATAAACCCAAATTCCCCAGGTTTGGGAATAAGAATGCACTATTTGACAAAACTGCTGGGAAAACTGGAATATGGTGTGGCAGGAACTGGGCATAGACCATTATCTGTTTAACACCATATACTAAAACAAAGTCTAAATGGGTGCCTGATCTAGGCATAAAGGATGATATTGTAAGCAATATGGGAGAACATGGAATAGTTTACCTGTCACATTTGTAGAGAGGGAAAGATTTATGACCAAACAAGAATTAGAAAACATTATAAAATGCAAAATGGGTAATTTTGATTACATTAAATTGAAAATCTTCTGTACAAACAAAGCCAATGTAAAGATGATTAAAAGTGAGGTGGGAAATTGGGAAAGAATTTTTACAACCTATGTCTCTGATAAAGGACTACTTTCTAAAATATCCAGAGAATTGATTCAAATCTATAAGAATACCAGTCATTCCCCAAATGATAAATGTTCAAAGTCTTTGAATAGGCTGTTTTCAGAGAAAGGAATTAAAGATATCTGTAAACATATGAAAAATTGCTCTGTCACTATTAATTAGAGAAATGCAATCAAAACAACTCTGAGGTAGCACATATCTCCAGTCAGATTGGCTAAGATGACAAAACAGGAAAATGACAAATGCTGGGGAGGATGTGGGAAATTTGGAACACTAAAGCATTGCTGGTGGAGTTGTCAGCTTGTTCAACCATTCTGGAGAGCAATCTGGAATTATGCCCAAAGGGCTATCAATAATTTCATACCCTTTGCCACAGCAATACCACTTCTAGTGTTATATCCCAAAGAGATCTTAGAAGTGGGAAGGAGACCCATATGTATCAAAATGTTTATAGCAGATCTTTTTTTCTAGTTGCAAAAAAACTAGAAATCAAGGGGGTGCCCATCAATTCCGGAAAGGCTGAAAAAGTTGTGGTATATGCATGTAATGGTATACTATTGAGCTATAGGAAACGAGGAGTGGATGGACTTTATATTAACCTGGAGAGGCTTATACAAACTAATGCTGAGTGAGAAGAGTAGAACTAGGAGTAATTTGTATATAATCACAGACACAAAGTATGTGTGATGACCAACTATGACAGACTGGACTCTTCTCAGCAATGAAGTGATATAAGTCATTCACAAAAGACTCATGATGAAGACAGGTGTCTACATACAGAGAAAGAACTGGAAAGAACTGAATCTGAGTCCTGATTGAAACAAACTACTTGACCTCTTTCTTTTTATTTTTTAGCTTTATTTCCTCTTTAACATTATACATTCCATCTAGTACAATCCTCCTTTGTAACCTTACTAATATCTAATGTTAAAGTATCTGTAGGTCCTATATTGGATTGTATGCTGTAGTAGGGCGGGGGTGGGGGGATAAGGGGAGGGAGGTAAAGAAACATCGTAACGCAAAGAATTATGGAATTGAATCTTGTAAACTAAAACTAAACAAAGAAATTAATAAAGACAATACAATGAATATTTAATAAATTTAAAAATAAAAAAATAGGAAGTCAATGATCAGCTGACTAAGAAAGTGGTTTTTTTTGAGAATTTCATTTGAATTGCTGGTGATATACACACATACATATGTATAAATCATTTGTGTGTATGTGTGTGTGTGTGTGTGTGTGTGTGTGTGTAAAAGATTCAATGAGTAGAAGTTCAGAAGAAGTTCAAACAAAATTAAAAAAGACATTACATAAAAATTTTCCATGATATCAGGCAAAATTTCCTAACAATTGGAGATTTCCAAAATTTGAATGGGCTACTATGAATGGTGGTAGATTCCTCACATCTTGGATTTCTTTAAGCAATTGCTGGAAGCCCACTTTTTTGATTAATTTTGTATATAGATTGAATTAGATGGCCACTGAAGTTCTCTCTAAGTTTAAAATTCTATGGCTATTTTTCCTTGGTTAGGAAGTCTTTTTATTTGTTTTATTGGGAGGGCAAAAAGGTGGGGGTGGATAAGGTAGATGTATTTCATGATTTTTTTTTATTTGCCACAGACACAAACCATATTGTTTTTATTTAATATGTTAGACAAAGAGTCTGAAGTTATTTTCTGAAATTCTTTTCTTATTTATTATTTTAGTATGGATTGCCTGAATCAAGCAAGCATACAGAAAATATACAGAAATGGTTTGACAGTCTTTCATCTGAATTACATAATTTAAAATATCAATTGAAAATGGTTTTCATTTTCGTGGATGCTTTGTAAAATTCAGTAGCTATGAAATATATATGCTGTTTGGGTCTAATTAGTTTATACTGTTAATCATTCTTTACCCAATTTAACTATGTTTATGCATTCTTTATCACAATTTGTTGACGGAATCTCATTATATAAACATACATATACATGTCTAAATATTATATATGTATTCATATATATGTGAGAAAGAGACAGAGACAGACAGACAGAGAGGGAGAGAGAGAAAAAGAGAGAGAGAGAGAGAGAGAGAGAGAGAGAGAGAGAGAGAGAGAGAGAGAGAGAGAGAGATGGGGTGAGTGTGTTTATGTGTACAGAGGTAAATTTTATGCTAAAGTATATGTTTTTTTTTAAGTATATATTTTTTAATTTCAAGTTTTCATTCTGATATGAGTTCCTCTCCTTTTGTAAATCTTATATCAATTTGGGAGTGTAATCTAGGATTATGAAACCAACTTAGAGAAATCAGAGATAATGCCTTTCAATTACTCTGTTGAGGCCTTTATGTATGACATTTTCTGCCGATGGTCCTCTGATTCAATTATGTATTTGGATGTTTGTATCTTTACTCTTGCTTTTTCTTCTTTCATATGACCCAATCTGTCTTCACTTTACATGATTTCTGTTTCTTTGATAATGTAGTAAACTGTTATCTGTTACATATAGTTCCATTTGTTATTTTCCTTCTTCAGCTTTATGCTTTTTGGGGAAGATATATCCATATACATGTGTGTGTATGATTGTGCTTTTCTCCTCACATATTATTGAACTATTATGAAGCAGTGAATAGCCTTAGTTAGTTCTTTTCCATATTTACTTCCTTTTATTTTTTTTGAGAGTGAAGAGTACAAGATCATATTATATTATTATACCTGGTATGTGAGAAATAGCAAGTACAAGAATACTTGCTATAGCAAATGAGAGCATCTTGAAACACAAAATTTGGGTGTATATGTTTTGTTTTGGTTTTTTTTTGTTTCTGTGTTTGTTTTTGCCTTTTGGTTATGGTTTCTTTTTTTTTTTTTTAAAGCAATTGGGGTTAAGTAACTTGGTCAAGGTTACAAGGCTAGTCATGATTTATGTGTGGGTGCTCATTTTCTGAGGCCAGTTTTGATCCCGGGTCATCCCAACTCCGAGGCTGGTGCTCTTACTCACTGTGCCACCTAGCCACCCCTGGTTATGGTTTCTTAAAAGAAAAATATGCAATGCCTGAAATAACTATTGGCTTTGGGGTTCAACTGGGTTCAGCGATTCACAAATATATACTATGATGCTTTAATGTCAAGCAAAGTAGTACTTTGCTCTTTGTTTCAGCTATTCGAGTACCTTTGAGCCCCACCTTTGTGTCAAGCCTTTGTTGGAAACAGTATACATTGTGTTGCTTTTATTAGGCAAAAAAAAAAGTTTGGAGACCTTCCCTGTCCTTAATAGGTCTAACATCATCACATGGAGACCACAGTGGGAAGAGATTGCCTAAAGAACATAACATAAAAGGGCTGAACAAGAAAGGTTGAACAGGAAGGAGAAGAGCAGTAAAAAATTTGAGTGGCAACTAAGCAGAGATATGAGAAAGAATGTTTGTGATGCTGTCACTTTGTCATGTTGTTCTGGCTGTTGTTCTGTGTTGGTTTTACTTTGTCAGACAGAAGCATTCTGCCTGTTCATTTGTGTTGATTTTTCAGAAAGAAATTGAATTGAGAGCTGGAGACCCGGACCGGGACCTAGATAGAGCTGTAGGCCCAGTTGCAGACTGAGAGCGAGCAGGGCCAGCGAGTTGCGGCAGGCAGGCAGGGGCAGGCCGGGCCCCATGATGGTGATGTTCCATAGCCTGGTGGCCTCGGAGCAGCAGCAGCATCCCACGGCCGGGCCCAGCGACGGTGGCAAGAGCAGCCTGGAGGCCCAGTACAGCTGCCCCATCTGCCTGGAGTTCTACCACCTGCCAGTGGCCATCGGCAGCTGTGGACCCACATTCTGGGGCTGTCCGCAGTCATGTCTGCAGGTGCTGTCTCCACTCTGCTCACTCTGTCGAATGCCCTTTGACCCAAAGAAAGTGGAAAAAGCCTCCAATGTGGAAAAGCAGCTGTCATCCTACAAGGCTCCTTGCTGGGGCTGCCGCAAGAAGTTGAATCTTGCAGAGATGAGGTCACACATTTCTTCCTGCATGAAGGTCCAGCAGCAGATGGCCAACTGTCTTAAGTTTGTCCCAGTAGTGCCAACATCCCAGCCCATTCCCAGCAATATCCCAAACAAATCCACCTTTGTGTGTCTGTACTGTGGAGCTCGAAATCTGGACATGCAGGACCTGGTGAAGCACTGCATAGAAAACCACCACAATGAACCCAATCGAGTGGTCTGCCCCATCTGTTCAGCCATGCCCTGGGGCGACCCCACCTACAAGAGCACCAACTTCCTGCAGCACCTCCTCCATCGACACAAATTCTCCTATGACACTTTTGTGTACTACAACATCAATGAAGAAGCTGCATTTCAGGCTGCCATGGTGCTGTCCCTTTATGAGAACTGAAGGCAGCTTTGACTTGGCCCAAACCCAAATCTGTGGTCAAAAGTCACCTTTTCCACATGGAGGGACAAGAGGCTTGCTCCTTCTTCAGCATTCCAGGGCTGTTAGACCTCCCTGTCACCTTGATTTGAATTGCACCTTTTTAATAAGGTGGAATCTTTGTTCCGTGCACAAGGAGAGCCAATCCTCAGTGCCCTCCCATGGGTGGGAAAAAAATTTGTACCTTTTACCAATTCAAAGTTTTGGTTTAAGTGAGGACTTTCACCTTTCTTCTGGGTAAAGTAAAGCTGATGTGTTTGGTGTTTGGAAAACCGGATGATCCCTAGAAGGAGGAATGTTTGGCTCTGCAAAATCAGAGCAGCATTGAGTTTTCTTGTCTTCTAAATGGAGGTTTGGCTTTCATGTTTAAGAATACATGGAGAGTCCTGACTCTAGAGTACTGCTGATCCAGACAGGTTAGAGTTGAGGGGAGTGGAGAGGTGAGAGATACTGAAAGAGAAACTTAGCTGAAGACCTGACCAAGAGGTACATTTTCGTAAGCCCCATCCTAACATCTGTCATTCAGTAATGTTTCCACTTTGCTCATTTGGTACCAGCTTTTGTGATACTTAGAGATTCTGGCATTTTTCTATCAGTGTGATAACCTTTTCACATTTTATAGAGCGAGAAAAAAACAGTCACTCTTCATATAGCAATATCTGTGTTTGAACAGGAACAATAGTATTTTTATGGAACATTTAAAATTATATTAAAAAAAATCAAAAACAAACTTAGTATATGATCAGCATAGAGCAAGTGATAGGGGAGTTTGGGGAAGCCGGAACCAAAACTGGAATTAAGAGGGATTTTTCCACTCGTGCTTGTGTGATTTCAAGGTGGCCACATTCATTAGATTATTTCTGTATTTTAAGGTTTTCATTGTGTCTGTTTAACTTTTTCTAATAAAATATATTCCCAGCCCCTGGTGTAAGCAGTAATGTGGCTGGGGTGACGGTTCCTGGGCCTAGAGGAATCTTTACACAGTGGGAAGAGCGGTTGCTCCCAGGTTTGGGAGAATAGTAGACCAGAAGGGAGAATGAAGAAGAGGTGGCTCCCTGGCCCCGTTTATCACCTTTCCAAAGAGATGATTGGAATTCACTCCTCAGGCAGAAGCTTGGGGGGCAGCCTCACTGAAGTATAAGCCCACAGAGCCAGGCAAGTGGAGCAATGTGGAGCATGGAGCATCCTCCCTGGTCAGTACTTGAGCTCAGCTTTGGGGTTTGGGAAGCTCATTCAGCTTTCTGGTTTGTTTAATGATCTAAATTATTGTTGTCTTTTTTAAAAAATAAAATAAAAAAGTTTCAGAGCAGCTACAAAAAAAAGAAAGAAAAGAAGATGATAAGGCTGGCAATGGATGTAAATATTGTTGTAGCCCTGTTGAACTTTGTTTTTCTAGAAACAGAAACTCTGAAGAGTTTGCACTGGAGTAGTCCCCATGAGATCCAATATGTAGCAGAAGTGGAAAGCTGTCTACCTGTGAAACCAGGCCTCATTTGGATGAATACAGGCAAGAGATATGAGCCTAGAAGAGGAGCCATGGGGTTTGGAATTCAGCCTTGAGTTAAGATGAAATAAGAGTTTACTTGGGTACTCAGTATTGCCTGATGATATTGTAACTTACTTTGATCAAGGGGTAGAAGACTTTTTGTCCTTTCCACTACCCCTTAAGGATAATTACTTCTTTAGAATTATTGGCTTAAGAATTATTAGAAGCCAGCCTGGGGTCAAGATGAAAGAAAATTTGATTTGGGTGGTCTATATTGATTGAGGAGATTGTGACTTATTGATTGATATATTTTGTTTAAGACTATGTAGTCACCTTAGTAATAAGTTGTTGTGTAATGTTCTTGCTAATGTTGTGCTTTAGTTCCTTGAATGTTTTGATCTATTTTATTGCTAAATAAATTAAGAATTAACTTTATGATATGATTAGTTTCTTAAAGTTATTCACAGCTGCAGTCCCCAGAATAGCTGTTTGTGATTTACTTTACAGTTCCCTGCATCAATTATAACAAATTTAATATTTGAGGTGGCCTCTGGGAAATGAATATGCTATGAGGCAGGAGTTATATGGCAATCTCTTTTTTTTTCTTTTTGGAGGAGGGAGGGCAGGGCAATTGGGGTTAAGTGACGTCTCCAAGGTCACAAAGATACTAAGTGCTAAGTGTCTGAAGCTGCATTTTAACTCAGCTCGTCCTGACTTCAGGACCATTGTACTATTCACTGGACCACCTCGCCACCCCCTATAATCTCTCTCCACCTTTCAAGGGAATTAGAATACATTTTTTTTTCCTAAAAAGCTATTCAAACCTTCCTTGGTTGACTCAGGGGATAATTCAGGCAAGAGAGACAGAAACATTTGCATCCATTTGAGGTGTCCCTAATACTACAGTGTAGAATATTTTTCTCTTAGAATGACTAAGAAAATCTTTATTTTTGCAGCTATTTGATGATGCATAAGCATCTGATTCCAGAACAGTATCAAACTTGAGTTATCACAGAATTGGTCTGATGCATTCTCAACTGACCTCCACTTGGAAAACGCTTCAATAAGTTATACATTCATAGCATCAATGCATAGAAACTTAGAAGTCCAAACATGACTTGCAAAATTACTCTCTGCTACAGTACGTTTAAAAAAATAATAAAAGTTGTTAATAAAATACAAAGGTGATATGTTACTTGACAGGGAATAAAAAAATGGAAATAGTTTTAAATTAATATGAAGAGAATTGGGTTTTGTTATTTTAACAATAAAAACAATTTGGTTGTTTTTATAACAAAATTTAGAACATTGAGATATAAAATAAAATTGGAAATGACAGATTATAATATATCCCTGAATATTTTTCCTTTAATCAGGATATATGTAAATGAGGATAGAATATTATATATTTTTCTCTTATACCCTTCTATAGAAGGGCATTATATGTCAGTGACATACTATTACCAGGCATTCCAGATTTCAACATAAAGTATGACTATTAAAAATATTCTGGTTACAAAAAGATTTTTATTTAGGTAAGAGACACATAATTTCATCTGATGACTATGTATAGATATTAAGATTATTATAGATTATTTTGCCATTTCTGCCTAAATTGTGAAGATAACATTTAAGAACATATTAGCCATTATATTTTGAGAACTACATTAAACCTTTAGACTGATATTATATCTTTTTTCCTTTCCTTCATTTAAATTCTTTTCAACTTCAAACATCTGAAAATTCCAGCAGTTCTTATTTGCTCTTAAAGGGTAGTAATATATTGTGGAGTAACTTGAAAAAAAAATATTACTTGATATTCTTCAAGACAAGATTTACTGGTATTCACTCATTGTAATAATTCAGTTAGTATCCTGTCAAGAAATGGATTAACAGATTTCTTTTCATGCCTTTATTAATTATTGACCTAGTTTTTCCTTTAAAATTATAGGTGTAGAAACTTGAAAAAGTAAAATACCCCCAAAACATACATAAAACAAGTTCTTCTTTGATGCTATATTGTGATAATGCCTACTTTTTATGGGAACAAGTGTACCATTTTAGTAAAAAAGATGACACATTTTTCAATCTGATGGCACAGAAATAATCCTTATATCTCCCTAATTTCCCTGGTTGAGGTTTATTATAATATTTCTGGAATGAAAATGAAATTTTTATTTTAAAAGAAATAGATTATTATGTATATATATACATATATATGTATATATATATATATATATATATATATATAGTCACATAAGTCTCTTGCTTCAATTCTCTCATTTTACAAACTGAGATCCATTGCTGTGAGATGACTTGTTAAGTTCCCTACATGTAGTAAGCCCCAGAGTGGGACTTTGAGCTCAGGGCCCTACTATGATGATGTTACTGCTGGAGTAGAATACATCTCTATGTAAACACACTTTACGGTTTTTTTTTTATATTTTTAAAATTTGTTTATTTTTAGTTTTCATCATTCATTTCCACAAGATAGTGAGTTACAAATTTTCCCCCTGTCTTTAACCTACCCCCTACCCCCAAATAGTGATTCCACTGATTACCTTTTCCCCAAAACTGCACTCTCTTATATCCCTCCACATACCCCTCTGTGGCATCCTAGTAGGGCAAGATGAAATTCTCTACCCAAGTGCCAGTATATCTTATTTCAGAGTGGTATGTAAAATAATAATAATTTTATTAATAACAGCTCTATCTATCATCTATTACTTAACACTTGATTTTTATGATATTTTATTTTTTTTTAATTTTTGGTCTTTATTAATTAGTTTGTTTTCATTTAGTTTACAAGATTCAGTTCCACAATTCTTTGAGTTTCAAATTTTCTCTCCCTCCTTCCCCTCCAACCCCCCCTCCCAAAATGCTGATGTAAAATCAAGTATAGAATCTGCAAATACTTTCACATTAGACATTAGTCAGGTTATAAAGAAGGATTGTATAAGAAGGAATGAACAATGACAAAGAGGAAACAAAACCAAACAAGAAAATGAAAAAGAGCATGTAATTTGCTTCTATCTGGATTAAAACTCGGTTCATGATAATTTTTTCTCTGGATGTGGGCATCTCTCCATACTGAGTGTTTTTGGGTCGACTTCTAACCCTGAATTTCTGAGTAGAGTCCAGTCTATTAAAGTTGGTCATCAAACATACTTTGTGTCTATAATAGTGTACAAATTTTTCCTGGTTCTACTCTTCTCACTCAGCATCAGTTCTTATAAGCCTCTCCAGGTAAATATGAAGTTCATCTGGTCCTCATTTCTTATAGCACAATAGTATTCCATCACATGCATATACCACAATATGTTCAGCCATTTCCAAATTGATGGGTACCCCGTTAATATCCAATTCTTTGCCACCACAATAAGAGCTGATATAAATACTATTGTACATAGGGTCTTTCTCCCCATTATATGATCTCTTTGGGTACAACCCAAGAAGTGGTATTGCCTGGTCAAGGGGTATGAAAAAAAATTTTAGCCCTATAGGCATAATTCCAGATTGCTCTCCAGAATGGTTGGATAAGTTCACAACTCCACCAGCAATGCCTTAGTGTTCCAATATGCCCACAACCTATCCAGCTTTTGTCATTTTCCTGTTCTGTCATCTTAGCCAATCTGACTGGTAAGATGTGGTACCTCAGAGTTCTTTTGATTTGTATTTCTCTAATCAGTAGTAATTTAGAGCATTTTTTCATTTTTCATTTTTTTTCATTGGGGAATGGCTTGTATTCTGATAGATTTGAGTCAGTTCTCTGTATATTTTAGTGATGAGCCTTTTTTCTGAATCATAGGTTGTAAAAATGCTTTCCCAATTTTCCACTTCCCTCGTAATTGGAGTTGCATTGGCCTTTTTTGTACAGAGGCTTTTCAATTTATTGTAGTCAAAATTGTCCATTTTGCATTTTGTAATGTTCTTTATTTCTTGTTTGTTCATAAAGTCTTCTCCCCTCCACAAATCTCACAGGTAAACTATTCCTTGCTTTCCCAGATTGCTTACAGTATCAGCCTTTATACCTAGATCATGCACCCATGTAGACTTGATTTTGATATATGGTGTTAGATCAAGGTCTATGCCCATTTTCTGCGATACTAAATTCCAGTTTTCCCAGTAGTCTTTGTCAAATAGTGACTTCTTATCCCATAAACTGGAGTCTTGGGGTTTATCAAACAGTAGATTACTATAGTCATTGACTGCTGAGTCTTGTGTACACAAAGTTTTCTATTGATCCACTACTCTATTCCTCAGCCAGTACAAAGTAGTTTTGATGATAGCTGCTTTATAACACAGATTACAATCTTGTATAGCTACTCCACCTTCCCTAGCATTTCTTTGCATTAACTCCCTTAATATTATGGACATTTTATTCTTCTGAATAGATTTTGTTATTATTTTTCTAGGTGTAAAAAGTAGTTTTTCAGTAAATTGATTTGTATGGCAATATATATATATATATATATTTAATTTAGGCAAAATTGTCATTTTTATTATATTAGCTCTACACAGCCACAAACAATTGATGTTTTTCCAATTATTTAGGTATGACTTTATTTGTGTGAAAAGTGTTTTGTACTTGTGTTCATATAGGTTCTGGGTTTGTTTGTCAGGTATATTCCCCAATATTTTATAATGTCTACAGTAGCTCTAAATCAGTTTTTTTCTATCCTTTGTTGTTGGATTTCATTAGAAATATACAGGAATGCTGAGAAATTATGTAGGTTTACTTTATATCCTGCAAATTTTCAAAATTGATTTGTTGCCTCAAGCAGTTTTTTTTTTTTAACTAAACTCTCTAGGATTCTCTAAGTATATAATCATATCATACATAAACAGTGATAGCTTGGTCTCTTCTTTGCTTAATTTGATGCCTTTGATTACTTTTTCTTCTCTAATTGCTACTGATAACATTTCTAGTACTAGATCGAATAAGAGGGGTGATAGTGGACAAATTTATTTCACCCCTGATATTATTGGAAATGCTTCTAGCTTATCCCTATAACATTTAATACTTGCTGATTTCTTTAAATAGATGGCTACCAGGGGCAGCTAGGTGGTGCTGTGAGTAGAGTCCCGGCCCTGGAGTCAGAAGGACCTGAGTTCGGATCCGGCCTCAGACACTTAACACACACAAACAAAAACCTAGCTGTGTGAGCTTGGGCAAGTTACTTAACCCCAATTGCCCTCCAAAAAAAAAAAAGGCAAAAATATATATATATATATATATATATATATATATATATGGCTACCTATTACTTTAATCTAGGCTCCATTTATTCTTATACTTTCTAGTGTTTTTAAATAGGAATGGATGTTGTATTTTGTCAAAAGTATTTTCTGAATCTATTGAAATAATCTTGTGGTTTTTGCAAGTTTTATTGCTGATATGATGAATTATGCTGATTGTTTTCTTGATATTAAACTATCCTTGTAGTCTTTGAATAAATCCTACCTGATCAAAGTGTGTTATTCTTGTGATAAGCTGCTGTAGTCTTTTTGCTAATATTTTATTTAAAATGTTTGCATCTATACTCATGAGGGAAATTTCTCCATAATTTTAGATCTGTTTTATCTCTTCCTGACATAAGTATCAGCACCACATTTGTGTCATAAAAATAATTTGGTAAGACTCCTTCACTAATTTTCCAAACACTTTATAGAGAATTGGAATCAATTGCTCTTTAAATATTTGATAGAATTCACTAGCAAATCCATCTGGCCCTGGTGATTTTTTCCTAGGGAGTACACTGATGCATTGTTCAATTACTTGTTCTGAGATGGGGTTATTTAAGTAATTTACTTTCTCTTCAGTTAATCTGGCACACTAATATTTCTGTAAATATTCATCCATTACACTACGATTTTCAGATTAATGTGCATACAACTGAGCAAAATAATTCTTAATTATTGTTTTAATTTTCTCTTCATTGGTGCTAGATTAACCTTTGTATTTTTGATACTCATACTTTGGTTTTCTTCTTTCTTTTTTATCATATTGACAAAGGTTCTATCATTGTTTATTAAAACCAGCTCTTAGTTTTATCTATTAATTCAATAGTTTTCTTAATTTAAATTTTATTAATCTATCCTTAGGTTTTCAGCATTTCTAAATAAAATTTTAATTGGGGATTTTCAATTTGATCTTTTTCTAGCGTTTCAATTGAATACCTAATTGGTTGACCTCCCTTTTCTCTAATTTATTCATGTATGTACTCAGGGATACAAAACTTAGCCTAAGAACTTCCTTTGTTGCATCCCACACATTTTATTATGTTGTCTCATTATTGTCATTCTCTTGATTGAAGTTAATAATTGTTTCTATAATTTCTTTTTTGACCCACTCTTTCTTTAGGATTAAATTGTTTTGTTTCCAATTAGTTTTTAGTCTATTTTTCCATGGCCTTTAATTGTATTTGATTTTTATTGCATCATGATCAGAGAAGGGTGCATTTCATGTTTCTTCTTTTCTGTATTGAATTGTGAAGTTTTTATGCCTTAGTTAATGGTCAATTTTTGATTATATGCCATGAGCCACTGAGAAGAAAATATAAAAGCCCCTTTTTACCTACCCTCTCCCCTTACTACAATTTCCTCCCTTCTAATCCCACTCTTCTTATGTATACCTTACCCTCCTGCCTATAGGACACAATAGATTTTTATACTTATCAGAGTATGTTATCCCCTCTTTGACCACAAACTAAGAATAATAAATTTCATACAGTGCTCCTCTGCTTCCCTCCATTCTCTTTATTTAATGAGTTTTTGCATTTTTTCACATTAAAATTTTAAACTTACCTGATTATGTTGATCCCTCCTTGAAACAGAACCAGTGATAATAATGTTCAAATGATATTTCTCTCCCTCTTTCCTTCCACTCTACTACATGTTTTTTTGCCTCTTTATATGGCATACTTTACTTTTTTCTGTTTCATAGTTTCCTTTTATCCCATTACTGTTCCTTTGAACCCCTTAATAATTAGTTGTTTGTGTTTTTTTTTTTATCACCAGATTAGTTCATTTAAACCCACACTCTATCTAAATTTATCACTGCTATAGGTCACGATAATATAAATTTCAATATTGACAGTTATCAGCTTCTCATATATGGATGTAAAACATTTGCTTATATTGTATCCTAAGTTATGTGCATGTGTGTGTGTGTGTGCATGTGTGTATGTGTGTATGTGTGAGTATGCATTTTCTTTGATTACATTTTTATGTCTTTCTTGAGTCTTGTAATTGGAGATCAGACTTTCCACTGATCTCTGGCTTTCTCATCAGGAAAATCTGGAAGTCTCCTATTTCATTAAATGACCATTCCCTTGCCTGAAATGTTATGTTCAGTTTTGCCTGGGAGTTAATCCTTGGTTGTGGTCCTAGCTCTTTTGCCTTACAAAGTATTAAATTCTGATCCCTCTCATCTTTTAATGTAGAAGCTGCTAGGTCCTGTGCAAGCCTTACTGTAGTTCCATTATATTTGAATTATTTTTTTTTGGCTGCTTAAAATAATTTCTCCTTAACCATGTGATACTGGATTTTGGCTACTATATATATATATTTTGAGATTTCAATTTTGGATCTCTTTCAAGAGGAGACCAGTGAATTATTTTGATAACTATTTTACCTTCTGATTCTAGGACTTCAGGACAGTTTTCTTTGACTATCTCTTAGAGGATGTGTTCCAAGCTGCTTTTTTCATCATGGCTTTCTGGTAGATCACTGATTCTTAAATTATCTCTCCTGGATCTGTTCTCAGGTCAGTTCTTTTTTGAGTGAGATATTTTACCCTTTCTTCCAATTTTTCTATCTTCATGTATTTTTTTCTTGATTGATGCTTGGTGCATCATTGAGTCCTGAACTTTGATTTGACTGATTCTAATTTTTAGTGAATTACTTTAAATTTGTCTTCTACCTCCCTAATTTGGCTTTTAAATCTTTCTTGATCTCCTCCAAAAATGCTGTACCCTCTGGGTGTCTAATTTGAGGACAAGGGCAAGACTCTCAGTGTTTCCCCTAAGATACCCTGAGGGCCACAGAATAATCTTCGGGGGTGGTGTGGTCTGGACACTTCAAATTTCTGCTTCTATGCTCCTATGCTACTCCTCAGGCAGGCTTTTGCTGGTCAGGAGGGGTAAGACTTGTTGGGACCCATCCTGCTGCTCTCTCCAGACCACTTAATGCCTCAGTTACACACTTTCTTCGTGACTCCTATTCCTTAGGGTATTTCTGCAATTTCAGGATTTTCCTCTGGGTGGGATGTTTATCTCTAGGATTTCTTGTTCAGGAATGGGGAATCAGAGCTGCCACAGTTAACTTTGTCATCCTGGCCCCTGGAAAATCAGGCAGGCGATTTTTAAACCTCCATGCTGCAGGTTGATAGCCCTAGGAAAAGCTACTGTTTCTTCTGTGGACCCTAAGCTTTCTCTTACCCAGCTCTGACAGATCCTCCTGTCCTGTGGTGAGACAGGCCCTGTGCTTTCCCTTAAGCAGCTCAGAGGGATCCTCCTGTCCCATGATGTGAAGATGTTGAGAAGGCTACAAATAGGCCCTTGGGGTGGTTGAGTCTGCTGGCTGGGCCTCCTTCTCTCTCACCTGTATTCTGCTCTCTAATCTGAGCAGGTACAGCCACCACATGCAATGAGCTCCCCCTGCTCTGAAGCACATGGGCAATTTCCTGGGCTGAATTCTGCCATGCTCAGTCGCCTAGTGTTTTCTGACACTCCAAAACCCCTTCAGATTCACTTTTTAATGTTTAGTGATGCTATTCATGGAGAAGCATAGAAAAGTTATTGCTTCTTTTTCACCATCTTGGCTCCACTACCACTTAACATTTGATTTTAAAATTTTCATTTTCAGATTCTATCCATTCTTCTATCATTACACACACCTACTGGGAGGAAAAGTAATTCAATATAGATTATTCACATGTAGTTCTCTAAAACTTTTTCATAGTAGATATATTGAGTAATAATGACTATATTTCCCATCATCCCATCCCACCACTTATTTTTTTTTCTTTGAACTTGTCCCTTTTCAAAACTGTGTATTTTTAACTCTCCTCCACCCAGTCTGCCCTCCATTCAATCACCACCCTCATGATGTCCTTCCCTCTACTTTCCTGCAGTCTAAGATATCTAATTTAGTGGTTATGTTTTTCCCTCCTTAAGCCAAATTCATTGAGAGTAAGTTCAAACCCTTCCCTTTTCCCTGCCTGTTCTTTTCCTCCATTGTAACAGTTCCTTCTTGCATCATTTATATGAGGTCTTATATCCTATTCTACCTTTCCCTATCTCCTCTCATTATAATCCTCTCTCACCACTTACTATTATTTTAAGATATCATCCCTTCATATTAAACTCATCCAGTTCCCTTTGTCTACGTATACAAACACAAATATACACAGACTCATATATTTATTTATACTCACATATACCCTCCTATAGAAACATATATATATATATATATATATATATATATATATATATATATATATACACATATGTATATATATACATATATATATATATATATATACATGTATACACATATATTCTCATCAACTACCCTCATGCTGAGGAGTCTCATTACCTACAGTGTTCATTTTATGATGTAAGAATTTAAATACTTCAATTTTAACAAGTTACTTATGATTTCTTTTCCCTGTTTACCTTTTTATGCTTCTCTTGCTTCTTGTATTTCAAAGTCAAATTTTCTATTCAACACTGATTTTCTCATCAAGAGTGCTTGAAAGTCCTCTATTTCATTGAATTGCCATATTTTCCCCTGAAATGTAATGCTCGGTTTTGCTGGGTAGGTGATTCTTGGTTTTAATCCTAGTTCCTTTGACCTCTGGAATATCATGTTCCAAGCTCTTTGGTCTTTTATGGTAGAAGCTGCTAGAACATGTGTTATCCTGATTCTGTTTCTACAATCCTCAAATTATTTCTTATTGGCTACTTGTAATATTTTGTCCTTGATCTGGCAGCTCTGGAATTTGCTATGATATTCCTCAGAGTTTTCTTTTTGACATATATTTCAAGAGATTATCAGTAAATTCTTTCAATTTCTTTTTTGCCCTCTGGTTCTAAGATATAAGGCTAATTTTCCTTGAGAATTTTTTGTAGGATGAATTATAGGTTCACTTTTTGATCATGGCTTTTAGGTAGCCCAATAATTTTTAAATTCTCTGTCCTGTATCTATTTTCCAGGTCAGTGGTTTTTCCAATGAAATATTTCAAATTGCCTTTTATTTTATTTTTTTTTCATTTGTTTGGATTTGTTTAATAGTATCTTGATTTTTCATAGTTTTAGCTTCCATTTGCTCCAATCTAATTCTGAAGGAATTATTCTCTTCAGTGAGCTCTTGAAATTCCTTTTCCATCTAGCAAATTTGGCTTTTTGAGGCATTCTTCTCATCATTGGCTTTTTAGGACACATTTGCCATTTGAGTGAGTCTATTTTTTTTTCAATAATTGAAATCAATTTATTAAAAGAGATGATTGGTTAGGCATCTGCAATGGTGACTTCAACTTCTACACCTGGTTCAATGATGATATAAGTGATCTGTTTAACAATTTCAGAAGGACTGTGCAAATCAATAAGGTGTTTGTGGATTCTCATCTGGAACCAATCCCAAGTCTTTGAACCTTCACTGCAAGAAGTTTTTCTCGTTGTGATTCAAAGTGTCTTGGTGGGCATTCGAACAGGTCCCTTCACTTTCAGGTTCTTCTCTTTGGCTCCTCTGATGATGTCAGCATACACTTTCTCGAGTGATTTCAAGTTGTGGCTGGTCAGGGTGATCCAGATCCGGTGAATGGCCACTTCGGGCTCCACAAGGGTCTTGCCAGTGTCTTTGAATGCCATGGCGGCGGGGCGGCTTCCTGACCAACTTATTCCTCGGTGAGAGCGATCAGTGGTGAGTCAGAAGGTAGAGAGACAGAGACTGCCAACTCCAAACAGCTGTGGTGGCGATACCTTCACCAAAGAACGTGAGTCTATTTTTTAAGGTATTATTTACTTCAGTCAGGTTTTATGTTCTGGTTTCATGATTTTCTTGAATCATTTTCATTTATCTTCCCAATTATTCCTCCACTTCTCTTACTAGATTTTCAAAATCCTTCTTGAGCTCCATGGCCTGTAACCTGTTTATATATTTCTTGGAAAGTTTTGATGCAGGAGTTCTGACTTCATTATCTTACTCCCATTCCATGCTTTGATCCTTTTTGAAGCCCCCAAATGATTCTATGATCTGTTTGTTCTTCCTCTGCTTGCTTATATTACCATTCAATTACTTGACTTTTAAACTATTTGCCATGGTAGAACTCTGTTTCCAGAGAGGAGATACTTCTTCCAAATTTCTGGGTTTTTTGCAAATGTTGTCAGAGGTCTGCAGAGGGAATACTCTCCATATACACCACACTGACAAACTGGTATTTCTCACCCCAGGACCACCACCCAAAATATCAAACCAGATCCAAGAAGGTCAAAGCAGGAGCAATTACCCTTTAAATTGTCACTTGTACCCTATGACCTGTAAGCCAGGAGCTCCTGAGGCAGCCAGTGGTCAGAAGCTGCAGCCACTGTGCCTCCTCTACCTCATGTCCCAGGGGCAGGAGCTGACACTTGCTCTTCTTTCTTTTTTTTTTTTTTTTTTTTTTTAAGCAATTGGGGTTAAGTAACATGCTCAAGGTTACATGGCTAGTCGTTATTTATGCGTGGGTGCTCATTTTCTGAGGCCGGATCTGATCTCGGGTCATCCCAACTCCGAGGCCGACGCTCTTACTCACTGCGCCACCTAGCCGCCCCTTTAGGGCAATTGGGGTTAAGTAACTTGCCCAAGGTTACACGGCTAGGTTTTTTTGTTCGTATGGATTAAGTGTCAGAGGCCGGCTCCGAACTCAGGGCCTTCTGATTCCAGGGCCGGCGCTCTATTCACTGCGCCACCTAGCCGCCCCTCACACTTGCTCTTCTTTCTAACAGAGTTCCCAACTGACTTTTTTCATTCTTTTTGGTGATTATGGGTTGAACAGACTGGAAACTGCCACAGCTGCTGGTGATTCTCCCCCCTGATGTCTGTTCTGGACGAAGCTGCCTCCCTGGGACCAAAGCTGTGCAGCTCACACAAGACTGTGCTTGGCTCTCAGATCACTCCTATGAACCCTTTCTGTTAGCCTGCCAAGATGCCTTCAGCATGAAATTTGTTTCTCTCTCATTTTGTGGATTCTTCAGCTCTTAAATTCGTTCAAAGTCATATTTTATAAGTATTGGAGGGGGAGGTAATGGAATTTCCTGATGCTACTCTGACACCTTAGCTCTGCCCAGAACACATTTTACTTTGAAAAACATTGTAAAAATGCAGATATGTCTCATTTATTTTAAGTGTATCTATTTATAACATGAAACAATGCAAGAGTATAGTATCCCTACCCATTATAAACCATTGGAACCATTATAAGACTGTTCACAAAATTACTAAAAATAGGACTGTATTAAAACAAATTACATTCCATATAATTTCAATAAAATTAAAAAAAAAATATTCACTGTTTTCCCCAGTTACATGTAAAAACAATTTTAAGATAAATTTGAAAACTTTTAGCTACAAATTTTCTCCCTTCTTTTTCCTACATACACTCATTGAGCAGTCAAGCAATTTGATACAGGTTCAAGCAATTTGATATGTTATAGGTTTGAAAGTATGCAAAATATTTTCATAATAGTCATGTTTTAAAAGAAAACACAGATCACCCCCAAAGAAAAAAATATCAAGAAAAATATAGAGGGCAAAGATAAAAGTATGCTTCAATCTGTTTTGCGACACCATTGGCTATTCCTCTGGAGATAGATAGTATTTTTCATAATAATTCCTTCAGAGTGCTCTTGGATAATTGTATTGTTGAAAATAGCTGATTTATTAATAGCTGATCATTTTACAATAATGGTATTACTTTTTACACAGTACATTTCAGTTTATATCAGCTGATGTAAAACTTTCCAGGATTTTCTGAGAGCATCTGGTTTATAATTTCTTATAGTGCAATAGTCATTCCATCATAATCATATATAATGAATTGTTCCACCATTCCCCAAATTATGGACATCCCCTCAATATCCAGTTCTTTTCCCTTAGAAAAAAATGCTATAAATATTTTTGAATATTTTCCCTTCTTAAAATTTATTTTGTGATAGAGATTTAGGAGTGAAATTGCTAGATCAAATGGTATGCATGGCTCTATAGCCCTTTGGACATAGTTTCAAATTACTCTATATAATGGTTGAATCAGTGCACAACTTGACCAATAGTGTAGTAATGTCTCATTCTGTCCCACATACTTGCAAACATTTGTCCCTTACCTGTTCTGTCCTAGGAGCCTCTATAATGGGTATGTTAGAGTATTTTTATATACCTACAGATAGCCTTAATTAGTTCATTTGAAAAGTAATCATATAATTTCTTTTTTCCCCTAATTTTAATTAATTTACTTTTGGTTTACAACATTCAGTTGCTCAATCCCTCGAGCATCAAATTTTCTCCCCCTCCCTATCCTACCTACCCTGTGTTGACATGCAATCAAATATAGCATCTACAAATACTTTCACATTAAACATTAGTTAAGTTTTAAAGAAGGATTATAATCAGTGGAGTGAACAATAAGAAAGAAACAAAATTAAAAGAGAGAGAGACATAGTGAGACATAGAGAGACAGAGAGAGAGGGAGACAGAGAGAAAGAGAGAGAGAGAAAGAGACAGAGAGAGACAGAGAGACAGAGAAAGAAAGAGAGAGACAGAAAGAGACAGAGACAGAGACAGAGAAACAGAGACAGACAGAAACAGAGACAGAGACAGAGAGCAAATAGTTTGCTTCAGTCTGCATTGAGACTCTGCGGTTCTTTCTCTGGATGAGGATATTCCTTTCTGTGATGAGCCTTTTGAAGTAGTCTTACAATGTTGACCTGCTGAGAGAAGCCCAGTCAATTCAAGTAAGTTGTCACACAAATTATATGTCTGTAATCGTATATTAAGTTCTCCCGGGTCTGCTCGAGTCACTCAGCATCAGTCTATATAAAAGTCTCAGTACGTTATTATGAAGTCCGTCTGCTCCTCATTTTTTTTTACATTTTATTTATTTATTTTTAGTGTTCAATATTAATTTCCACAAGATTTTGAGTCACAAATTTGTCTCTCTGTCTCTCCCCTACCACCAACACAAAACAGCCATCCTACTGAATATGCCTTTCCCCAATCTGTTCTCTCTTATATGCTACCTCACCTCCCCCCACTCCCCATAACTTACTAGTAGGGCAAGATGGATTTCTATAACCCAGTGCCTGTATATTTATTTCCAAGTTGCATGTAACTTGTATTAATATTTGTTTTTAGGGTTTTTTTGAAAATTTTAGTTCCAAAGTTTTTGCCTTCTTCCCTCCTCACCGACCTCCACTGGGAAGACTAGAAATTCAATATAGGTTGTAAATGTGTATTTACACAAAACATTTCTATAGCAGTTATATTGTGAAAGACTATCTATATTTCCTTCCATACTATCCCATCCCCTCATTATTTTATTTACTACTTTGACACAATCCCATTGCAAAAGTGTTTCCATTTAAGTAGCCTCTCCACATGTCTGTGCTCCCTTCTATCTTTCCCCCTCTTAACCCCTGTCCCGTTTCTTTTCTGTAGGGTAAGATGCCCTCTTCAGTGTGGATGTTATTCCCTCCTTAAGTCAAATTTAATGAGGGTAAGGTAATCCCATTTCCTCTCTTTCTTTTTCCAAATAATTTGTTAAATTCTGGTTTACATCATTCATTTCTGCCAGATTTTGAGTTATAAATTTTCTCCCCATTTTTCTGCTACACACATCCCCAAAATCGTGATCCCATAGGATGCCCCCTCCTCCAATTTGCTCTCTACCATATCTTCCACAAGCCCCCCTCTGACTTTTCCAGTAGGGCATGATTTCCATTCCCCGGTGCATATCTAATTTCCCAATTACATCTAAAATAGTACTAATTATATATATATATATATATATATATATATATATATATATATATATATATATATATATAACATTTGGTTTTAAAACTTTGACTTATATATTCATTCCCTCCTTCCCTTGTTACCCACTCTTACTGGGAAGATTAGCAATTCGATATAGATTGTACGTGAGTAGCTAATATCAAACATTACTGTAGTAGATATATTATAAAAGACTGATTGTATTTCCCTCACTCCTATCCCACCTCCCACTTATTCTGTCCTCTAATTTTATCCTGTCCTTTTTCTTTTTTTTTGCCTTTTGGAGGGCAATTGGAGTTAAGTAACTTGTCCAAGGTCACACGGCTAGGTTTTTGTTTGTGTGTGCGTTAAGTATCTGAGGCTGGATCCAAACTCAGGTCCTTCTGACTCCAGGGCCGACGCTCTACTCCCTGCACCACTTAGCCTCCCCATTATGTTTTTTTTTTTTTTTTTTTTTTTGCTTATCCTGTCCTTTTTCAAAAGAGGGTGCTTCCAATTTCCCTTTCCCACAGCCTACCCTCACTTCCATCTCACCCCGTCTCATCCCCTACCCCCTACTCACCTGCAGGGTGAGAAACCCTATTTAGTGTGCATGTCACCCCCACACGAGGCAAATTCAGTTCGAATAAAGTTGACCCATTCCATTTTGCCTTCCTGTTCTTCCAGTCCATTGTATCGATTTTCCCTTGCCTCTTTTATATGAAGTAGTTTACCCCATTCCTCTCTCCCAATCTCCTATCATTATATTCCTCTCTCACATCTTAATTCCACCTTTTAAGTATCATCCCTTTCTATTACATTGGTCCTGTGCCCTCTATCTATGTATACTTGTAAATGTATACACACATTCACATATATATTCATACTCCTCCTATTCCCCGCAACTATTTTCATTCTAAGAAAAGTTTCATCAGACACAATTATCATTTTTTCCATGTAGGAAAGTAAATACTTAAACTTTGATAAGGTCCTTATTATTTCTTCTCCCTGTTTACCTTCTCATGCTTCTCTTGCATCTTTTATATGAATGAAAATTTTCTATTCACCTCTGTTTTTTTTTTTCTTAAAGAGTCCTTGAAAGAATCCACCGATCATCTCCCGAAAAAGAGCCCAAAAAGAAAACTCCCAGGAATATTATAGCCAGGTTCCAGAATCCCCAGATCAAGGAGAAAATACTAAGAGCAGCCAGGAAGAAACAATTTCTTTTTTTTTCTGAATTATTATTACTATTCTATTATTTTTTTTATTAAACAAATGCTTTATTAATTTCTGTTTTACATCATTAATTTCCGCCAGATTTTGAGTTACAATCATTTTCCCCCCATTATTCCCCTACCCAACCTCCCAGAACAGTAATCCCTCAAGATATCGCTTCCTCCAATCTGCTCTCTCCCATACCTTCTCCCATACCCCCATTGACTTTTCCATTAGAGGAAGGTGAGTCTTTGCATCCCAATGCCTGCACATCTTATCTCCCTATTACAAGCAAAAGAGTATTAATAATAGTATTTATATATATTTGAAACATTTAATGTTAAGACCTCAAATTTCAGATCGATTTCCTTCCTCCCTTGTCACCCATTCCCTCTTGGGAGATAAGTAATTCAGAATATGTTGTACATGTCTAGCTATGCAAAACATTATCATAGTAGGTATATTGTACAAGGCTGCTTATAATTCCCTCCCACTCATCTCACCCCCAACCTGGTCAATTCCCTACATGATCCTGTCCCTCTTTTATAGTGGGTACTTCCAACCTCCCCTCACCCCAAGGATGCCCTCCCATCCATCATCCCTCCTCCCATCCCCCTTCCCCCTATCCTGCTGCAGGTTGAGATATCCCATTTACTATGTATGTCATTTTCTCCCTGAACCAAATTCAGTTTGAATGTGGTTTTGCCTTTTTAGCCTCCCTTATTCTCCCCCTCTTTTGCAACCACTGCCCCTTGCGTCTTCTGCATGGGATAGTTTACACTACCCTGTCTCTCCCCATCTCCTCTTGCCACTTTCCTCTCTCACTTCATAATTTCATCCCTTGAGTATTCTCCCTTCCCAACAAATTCAACTTATGCCCTCTATCCATATATAACTGTAACCATATACACACACAATCACATATATATTCACATGACCACACCCCCTTCTTCCATTATTTTCATAGTGAGAAAGATATCATCAGTCACAGTTATTGCTTTTCCATATACGAATGTAAATAGTTCAACTTTGATAAGTTCCTTTTGATTTCTTTTCCCTGATTACCTTCTCAGGCGTCTCTTGCTTCTTGTGTCTGGGTGTCAAATTGTCTATTCAATTCTGTTTTTTTCCTCAATAATGCTTGAAAGTCCTCTATTCCACTGAATGACCATATTTTCCCCTGAAACAAAGTACTCAGTTTTGCTGGGTATGTGACCCGTGGGTTTATTCCCAGTTCTTTTGCCCTCTGGCATATCATATTCCATGCCCTTCAATCCCTCAGTGTAGAAGCCACCAGGTCCTGGGCTATTAGGATTATGTTTCCACAATATTGAAATTGTTTCTTCCTGGCTGCTTGTAGTATTTTCTCCTTGATCTGGGGGTTCTGGAACCTGGCTATAATAATCCTGGGAGTTTTCTTTTTGGGGTCTTTTTCAGGAGGTGATCGGTGGATTCTTTCAACCTCTATTTTGCCCTCTGGATCTAAAACATCAGGGCAGTTTTCCTTGAGAATTTCTTGAAGGGTGATTTCTAGGTTCTTTCTTTGATCATGGCTTTCAGGTAGTCCAATAATTTTTAAATTTTCTCTCCTGGATCTATTTTCCAGGTCAGTGGTTTTTCCCATGAGATATTTCACATTGCCTTCTAATCTTTCATTTGTTTGGATCTGCTTAACAGCATCTTGATTTCTCATAAAGTCATTAGCTTCCATTTGCTCCAGTCTAACTCTGAAGGAATGAATCTCCTCAGAGAACTTTTGAGATTATTTTTCCATCTGGCAAATTCGACTTTTTAAGGCATTCTTCTCCTCATTGCCCTTTTGGCCCTCCTTTGCCATTTGAGTTAGTCTATTTTTTAAGGTGTTGTTTTCCTCAGTCAGGCTGCTGACCCTCATTTCATACTTTTCCTGCATCCTTCTCATTTCTCTTTCCAATTTTTCCTCCACTTCTCTTATTTGATTTTTAAAGTCCTTCTTAAGGTCCTCTATGGCCTGCAACCCGCTCATGTTTTCCCCTGGGGCTTTTGGAGCAGGACTTCTGACCTCACAGTCCTTTTCCCGCTCTATGCCCGCAAAATAGGAGTCTAGGGTTGCCTTTTTTCTGTTTCCTTTGCCTTGGTATGTTGCCACTTAATTACTTGACTTTTGGGCTTGTTTCCACACTATGGCTTTAAGGTGAGATAGAGGAATTTTCGTGCCGAATGTGTGGGGGGGCAACTTCTGTTTCTGGCAAGCTGTAAACCCACCCACGACTTCCACCCTAGATCACAATGCAGATCCAGGGAGGTTAAAGCAAGAGCAATTACCCCCCAAGGCTGATCGCTGTATCTCCCTACAAATTTGCAGGCTGGGAGCGGGAGCTGCCTCTGAAAACTACAAAATGGCATTTGTCCTCAGCAGCTTCTAGCCCCCAGGGGAGGGAGCCGACGCATTTCCTAATACCTGTCCCAAAGTCCATAGGACACTAACCTCTTACTTTGTCCCAGACAAGTCTATGTTGATAGTTCTGGAGTCGTCACAGCTCCTGGTGTTCTGGGGTTCCTCCAGGGCGCTGCTGGCCCTGCCACCCTGGGGCTAAAACCTCGGCTCATGCGGACCTGGGCTCGGCTCAGCTCCTGCGCTCTGTGCGCTGCACGTTGCCAGGTCCCAGACCACTGCGCTGGTCCTTCCTGCAGGGCTGCTGGGCTGTCCTCAGCGGGAGTTAGCTTCTCTGTGTCGTTCTGTGGGTGCTGGGGCTTCAGAAGTTGTTCAGAGTCCCCTTTTACATCGTTTGGGGGGAATGTGGGGGCAGAGTGGCTTGGATGAGCTGTTTCTACTCCGCCATCTTGGCTCTGCCCCCTTCAGGAAGAAACAATTTCAATATTGTGGAAACAGAAAAAGAATAGCCCAGGACCTGGCAGC
This sequence comes from Gymnobelideus leadbeateri, assembly GCA_011680675.1. Classification (NCBI taxonomy): domain Eukaryota; kingdom Metazoa; phylum Chordata; class Mammalia; order Diprotodontia; family Petauridae; genus Gymnobelideus; species Gymnobelideus leadbeateri. Next base: position 204,849 of record WOXC01006924.1, on the reverse strand, counting down.
TTCTACACTGAAGGATCACAGGGCATGGAATATGATATTCCAGAGTGCAAAAGAATTGAGAATGAACCCAAGGGTCACCTATCCAGCAAAACTGAGTATTTTGTTTCAGGGGAGAATATGGTCATTCAGTGGAATACAGGACTTTCAAGCATTCTTTAGGAAAAAAACAGAATTGAATAGAAAATTTGACATCCAGACACAAGAAGGAAGAGATGCCTGAGAGGGTAACCAGGGAAAAGAAATCAAAAGGAACTTAACAAAGTTGAACTATTTACATTCCTATATGGAAAAGCAATAACTGTGACTGATGATATCTTTCTCACTATGAAAATAATGGAAGAAGGGTGTGTGGTCATATGAATATAGATTATATTTTATATGATGTAATATATAGTTTTATACTCAGTTTTCTGTCATACTGTTTCCCAGTTTTCCCAGCACTTTTTTTTTCTCAAATAGTAAGTTCTTATCCCAAAATCTGGAAACTTTGGATTTATCAAACAGTAGATTACTGTAGTCATTGAATGTTGTGTCTTGATACCTAATCTATTCCACCGAACTAATACTCTATTCCTTAGTTTCAAGTAGTTTTGATCACTAATGCTTTATAAGAGTTATAATATTTAAAATACAACATGGCTATGCCACCTTCCCTTGCATGTCATTTCATAAATTCACTTGATATTCTGGATTTTTCCAGATAAATTTTACTATTTTTCTAGCTCTATAAAATATTTTAATTGATTGATATGGAACTAAATATGTAAAATAATTTAGGTAAAATTGTTTTTATTATATTACCTTGACCTAACCACGAGCAAATGAAGGTGATTTCCATTTATTTATATATTTATTTATATTTATTTATATATGGTTTTATTTAACAGTTTTTTGTAATTCTGTTCAAATAGGTATTGGGTTAGTTTTGGCAGGTTGATTTAAAAATATATATTTTTTTTTTAATCAAATGCTTTATTAACTGCTGGTTTAAATCATTCATTTCTGCAAGATTTTGAGTTACAATTTTTCTCCATGTTTTTCCTTGACTCACAACCATAAAATAATGATCCCAGTGGATATAGCCTCCTCCAATCCGCTCTCTCCCATATCCTCTCCCACACACCCTCTGTCTTTGCAGTAGGGCATGGTAGAACTCTATGCCCCAGTACCTGTATAACATATTTACCAGTTACATTTAAATAATATTAATGATAGTACATAAATATGTATATATGCAAATTTGATTTTAAAACATTGAAATCGAGATTCATTCCCTTCCTCCCTTATCACCTACCCTTACTGGGAGAATAAGCAATTCAGCATAAGTTGTACATGTGTAGCTATGCAAAACATATAATAGTGGATATATTGTAAATGATTGACTATATTTCCCTCCCTCCTATGCCACCTCCCTCTTGTTCTATTCTCTTTGATACTCTTTAATGCTCTTTGATCCTCTCACTTTTCACAAGTTGATGCTTCCAACTTCCCTCCCCCAGCCTGCCCTCCCTTCCATCATTCTCCACTCTCATCCCCTTCCCCCCTAATCTGTTGTAAGGTTTGATACCCTATTTAGTGTGTATGTCATTACCTCCCTGAGCCAAATTCAATGAGAATAAGGTTGATGCTTTTCCTTTTGCCTTCCTATTTTTCCTCTCCATTATAACCATTCCCCCCTTGCCTCTTCTATGTGAGATAGTTTACCCCATTCTGTCTCTCACCATATCCTCTCATTCTTCTCTCACCTCTTAATTTCACCTTTTAAGTATCATCCCTTCCCATTAAATTGGTCTATATCTATATCTATGTATACCTGTACACATATATACACACAATCACATATGTATCCATACACCCATATACACTCCTATATATGTATATATATATATATATATATATATATATATATGTATATGTACATATACATACTTGTATATGTACATATATACATATATACACACACCCATATACAGTCCTATATAGGACTGTATATGGGTGTGTGTGTGTGTGTGTGTGTATCTACTATCTATCTATTCACTTCAACTAAAAGTGTCATAAGTTACAACTATCATTTTTTTCATGTAGGAATATAAATATTTCAACTTTGATAAGTTCCTTATGACTTCTTTTCTTTGTTTACATTCTCATGCTTCTCTTACTCCTTGAATATGAATGACAGATTTTCCTATTCAACTCTGTTTTTTTTCATCAAGAATGCTTGAAAGTGTGGAGCCAAGATGGTGGAAAGGAAGCAGTAACTGTGCTAAGCTCCTCCATGAATCCTGTCACTAAACCTTAAAAAGTGAATCTGAACTAATTCTGGAGTGACAAAATGCACTTGGAGACGGAGTGTGGCAGAATCCAGCACAGGAAACTACATAGTGTTTCTGGAAAAGGTGAGTGCAGAGCATGTGGGGTTTGCACAGCTCAGACTTAAGAGAAGACTACACCAGAGAGAGAAGAAGCCCCAGCCTGCAGACTTAGCAAGGACGAATCACAATCATCTTGCTGTCATTTCACAAGGGTATAGGAGGAATCATTGGAGCCAGGTAGGAGGCTTGTCCCACAGTCGAGAAAGCAGCTTCTCCTGTAGTTATCAGCCCCCAGGCTGGAGCTTTTGGAATTGCCTGACTGTATAATACAGGGGCTAGAATGGCAAAGTAAATTCTAGTTGCTCCATTCCTCCTATTCCTCCTTCATGAAGTAGAAAACACAAAGATAAGTCTCCCACCCAGATTGAAAGCCTAAGTTATTGGAAATAACCACAGGCTGTGGAGTCTTCAAGAAGGGGTGTTACTGAGACAGCCAGGAGTCTGAAGAGAAGAGAGGTAGGGGTCCCAATGAGCTCCACCTTACCTCACCAACAAAAGTCTGCTTATAGGGCAGGAGTATAGAGGCAGAAATCAATTCACCTCCATAGACTTCTCAGGGTGTATCTAAATTCCCCTCTGACATTCTTGCCTTAGCCACAAACTAGAAACCCACAGGCTACAGCGTTGAGAGTCAACTACCAGCCCCTTAGCTCATAGCCTGAGATATTAAGAAATAGGAAATCACAATGGGAAGGAAGAAAGCTGAGAAGAAGGGGAAGCCAAGAAAGTCAATCTGAGATTACTATGTGGTTCAAGAACAACCAAATACACAGGACAATATGGACTCTCTACACACACCTGACACCATAGAAGGAAATATGAACTGGTCTCAAGCCCAAATAGCATTCTTGGAGGAGCTTGAGAAAAAATGTAAAGACCAAATCAGGGAGGCAGTGACAAACTTTGAAAAAAGTTTCAGTGAAGAAAACAAATCCTTAAAAAGTAAAATTAGTGAAGTAATTGGAGACTATACCTCCCTAAAAAAGGACCTTCAAAAACTAACTGAAGACTATAATTGCCAAAAATTTGATTCAATCAAATGGAAACTAAGAACTCTATGATGCACCAAGAGTCAATCAAACAAAACAAGACTGTTGATAAATTGCAAGAAAATGTAAAATATCTCACTGGAAAAACAACTGACCTAGAGCACAGATCCAGGAGAGATAACTTAAGAATTATTGGTCTACGAGAAAGCCATGATGGAAAAAGCATCCTAGACAACATCCTCCAAGAGACTGTCAAAGAAACCTGTCTTGAAGTGCTAGAAGCAGAAGATAAAACGGTTATCAAAAGAATTCACCAGACTCATCCTGGAAGAGATCCCAAATTGAAAACTCCAAAGAAATATAGTAGCCAAATTCCAGAATTACAAGATTAAGGAAAAAATTCTCAAGCAGACAAAAAGAAACAATTCAAATATCTTTGAACTACAGTTAGGATCACACAGAACCTAGCAGCTTCTGCATTAAAATATCTGGGGGACTGGAATTTGATATTTTGTAGGCCAAGGGAGCTAGGACTACAACCTAGGATTAACTACCCAGAAAAACTGAACATAATCTTTAAGGCAAGGAGATGGTCGTTTAATGAAATAAGGGAATTCCAGACTTTCCTGATGAAAAATCCAGAGCTCAATGTAAAATTTGATCTCCAATTACAAGACTCAAGAAAGACATAAAAAGGAAAACAAGGAAAAGACCGACTCGCACATACATACATGCACACACTGACACTCATACATACATTCTCTTTACTTGGGATGCAACAAGAGGAAAATGTTCACATCCCTATATGAGGAGCTGATAAATGACAATATTGAATTTTTTATCATTATCATGACATTTAAAAGTGTTATACTTAGATAGATGGTGTGGGTATGAATGCACTAAATTGAAGAATTAAAAAAAAAAACTATTAAGGGGATCAAAGTGGCTTTAATGGGATAAAAGGAAAGGATGAGATAGGAAAAGGTAAAATATGCCATGTGAAGAGGCATTAAAACACACCATAGTAGAGGGGAAAGAAAGAGGGAGAGGAATATCATTTAAACACTATTCTCACTCATTCTGGTTCAAGGAGGGATCATCTTAATCAGTGAAGTTTAAGATTTTAATGTGAAAAGATGCATAAATTCATTAAATAGAGGAAAAGGAGGGAGGGAAAAGAGCACTGTTTGAAATTTACTCTCCTTGTTTTGGAGTCAAACGGGAAGTAAAATACTCTGATAAGCATAAAATTTTATTGTGTCCTATAAGTAGTGAAAGGGGAAGTGGGTTTTGAAAAGGAGGAGAATAAAGGGGAGGATTAGAGGGGAGGGAAATAGTAGTAAGGGGAGAGGGTAAGTTAAGAAGTGTGGTCACTGGGTGGGAACAGTGAGGGGGTGGGGGAGGCTGCCAAGAGGGAAAACTTCAAAGGAAGGAAAGTGAGAAGGAAGAGAAAAAATATAAACAAGGGAGGGAATAGGATGGAGGGGAAGAGACAGATAGTCATCATTACTATGAATATGAATAGGATGAAGTCACCCATAAAACAGAGGCAGATAGCAGAAAAACCATGATCCTACAATATGCTGCATATAGAAGAATGGATTAAAAACCATAATCCTACCATATGCTGCCTACAAGAAACACATTTGAAACAAAGGGATACTCACAGGGTAAAGGTAAAAGGTTGGAGTAGAATCGATTAAGCCTCAGCTAAAGTAAAAAAAAAAAAAGCAGGGGTATCAATACTTATCTCAGATAAAGCAAAAGCAAAGATAGATTTAATTAGAAGAGATAAGGAAAGAAACTATGTCCTGCTAAAAGGCACCCTCCAGAATGAAGCAATATCATTACTTAATACATTTGACAAGTGGTAGAGCATCCAAATTACTAGAGGAGAAGTTAACGGAATTAGAGGAAGAAATAGAGAGCAAAATTATACTAGTGGGGGACCTTAATCTTCCTCTTTCTGAACTTGATAAATCTAACCTCGAAATAAACAAGAAAGAAGTTAAGGAAGTGAATAGAATTTTAGAGAGACTATATATGATGCATCTCTGGAGAAAACTGAATGGAGATAAAAAGGAACTTACTTTCCTCTCAGCAGTGCATGGTACACACTCAAAAATAGACCGTGTACTAGGGCTTAAAAACCTCACAATTCATTGCATAAAGGCAGAAATATTAAATGCATCATTCTCTTATCATGATGCAATAAAAATTATATGCAATAATGGGCCATGGAAAGGTAGATTAAAACTATTGGAAATTAAAGGGTGAATCTACCTCCAATGAAGAGGAAATAAAAAAAAAATTAGGAATTATTTTCCAAATTGTATGCACATAGATATGACAAACTTTGTGAAATGGATGAATATTTGCAAAATTACAATTATTGCTCAGATTAATTGAAGAGGAAGTGAGTTACCTAAATAACCCCGTCTCAGTAAAAGAAATCAAAGAAGTCAATAATGAATTCCCTAGAAAAAAATCTCCAAGGCCAGAAGGGTTTAATAGTGAATTCTTTCAAACATTTAAAGAACAATTTATTCCAATACTCTACAAATTATTTGGGAAAATTAGTGAAGAAGGAGCCCTACCAAATTCTTTCTATGACACAAATATGGTATTGACTCCTAAATCAGGAATAAATAAAACAGAGAAAGAAAATTATATACCAATTCACTCATGAATTTACATGCAAACATTTTAAATAAAATATTAACCAAAAGACTACAACAACGTATCACAGAAATAATGCATTTGATCAAGTATTATTTATTCCAGGAATGGGAGGATGGTTTTTATTTATAGCAGCTCTTTTCATGGCTGCAAAGAACTGGAAATTAAAGGCATGACCATCAATTGGGAATGGCTAAACAAGTTGTGGTATATGAATGTAATGGAATATTATTGTGCTATAAGAAATGAGGAGGAGACAGCTCTCATATTTACCTGGAGAGGCTTATGCAAACTGATGCAGAGTGAGAAGAGTATGATCAGGGGCAATTTGTATACAATCACAGACACAGCATACCAACTATGACAGACTGGACACGTTTCAGCAATGCAGTGATATAAGTCAATCCCGAAAACTCATGAAGGAGAGAAAGTCGACATCCAGAGATATAACTAGAAAGAACTGAGATTGAATCCCTAATGGAAGCAAACTAATTGATCTTTTTCTTTTCCTTGTTTGGTTTAATTTCTTCTTTACCATTTTTCATCCCACCTAGTATAATATGCCTTTGTAATTTGACTAATGTCTAATATGAATGCATTTGCAGTTCCTATACAGAACTATATGCTGTTGTGGGGAGTGGGGGGAGAGAGAGAAAGGAAATTTGAAAACCAAAGAACTATGGAAGTGAATATTGTTAACTAAAAGTAAACTAATAAATTAATAAAAAAGAAATTCTTTAAAGTCCTCTTTTCCACTGAATTGCCATATTTTCCCCTGTAACATGATACTGTTTTCCTGGGTAGGTGATACTTGTTTTCCTTCCTAGCTCCTTTGACTTCCAGAATATCATATTATAAGGCTTTCAATCCATCATTATATATGTTGTCAGGTCTTGATTTATCCTGATTGTGTTTCCACAGTATCTAAATTGTTTCTTCCTGGCTGCTTGTAAGAATATCTCCTTGATTTGGGAACTCCAGAAACTGGCTACAAAATTCCTAAGAGTTTTCTTTTTGGGATATTTTTCAGGAGGTGATTGGTGTATTTTTTCAACCTCTATTTTGCCCTTTTGTTCTAAAACATCAGGGCAATTTTCCTTGAGAATATCTTGAAGGATGGTTTATAGGTTCTTTCCTTGATCATGGCTTTCAGGTAGTCCAATAATTCCTAAATTATCTCTCCTGGATCTATTTTCCAGGTCAGTGGTTTTTCCCATGAGATATTTCACATTGCCTTTTATTCTTTCAATTGCTTGGATCTGCTTAACAGCTATGCATGACATTACCATAGTAGATATATTGTAAAAAACTGCTTATATTTCCCTCCCACCCATCCCACCCCCCACTGCATCCATTCCCTACTTTGATACTGTCCCTCTTTGAAAGTGGGTAATTGCAACCTCCCCTCCCCCCAGAATTCCATCCACTCCATCATACCCCCTCTCATACCCCTTCCCCCTACTCTCCTGCAGGGTGAGATATACCTTTTGGTTTGTACGTCTTTCTCTCCCTGAGAAAAATTCAAGGAGAATATGGTTTTACCTTTTTGCCTTCCTCTTCTTCCCCTCCCCTACAACCACTTCCCCTTACCTCTTCTACATGAGATAGTTTATCCTACCCTGGCTCTCCCCATCTCCTCTTGCCACATTCTTGTCTCACCTCTTAACTTCACCCCTTAAGTATCTTCCCCACCAAATTCAAACTGTGTATCCATGTATAACTGTAAACATATATACACACATTCACACATGTATTCATATGTCCATATACCCTTCTTCAATTATTTTCATACTGAGAAAGGTTTCATCAGTCACAATTATTGTTTTTCCATGTAGGAATGTAAATAGTTCAATTTTGATAAGTTCCTTTTGAATTCTTTTCCCTGATTACCTTCTGAAGCATCTCTTGCTTCTTGTGTCTGATTGTCAAATTTTCTATTCAATAGTGGTTTTTTCCTCAAGAATGCATGAAAGTCTTCTACTCCACTGAATAATGATATTTTCCCCTGAAAGAAGATACTCACTTTTGCTGGATAGGTGATTCTTGGTTTTAGTCCCAGATTTTTTGACCTCTGGAATATCATATTCCATAGCCTTTCATCCCTCAGTGTAGATGCTGTATGGTCCTGGGCTATTCTGATTGTTTTTCCAAAATATTGAAACTGTTTCTTCCTGGCTGCTTGTAGTATTTTATCCTTTATCTGGGAATTATGGAACGTGGCTATAATATTCTTAGGAGTTTTCTTTTTGGGATCTTTTTCAGGAGGTGATCTCTGGATTCTTTCAACCTCTATTTATCCCTCTGGGTCTAAAACATCAGGGCCATTTTCCTTGTAAATTCCTTGAAGGATGATTTCTATGTTCTTTCTTTGATCATGATTTTCAGATAGTCCAATAATTTTTAAGTTATCTCTCCTGGATCTATTTTCCAGGTCAGTGGTTTTACCCATGAGATATTTCACATTGCCTTCCATTCTTTCATTTGTTTGGATCTGTTCAACAGTATCTTGATTTCTCATAAAGTCACTAGCTTGCATTTGCACCAGTCTAACTCTGAAGGAATCAAAATCCTCAGTGAGCTTTTGAGATTCATTTTCCATCTGGCAAATTTGGGTTTTTAAATCATTCTTCTTCTCATTGCCCTTTTGAGCCTCCTTTGCCATTTGAATTAGTCTATTTTTAAGGTGATATTTTCCTCAGTCAGTCTGTTGACTCTCATTTTATACTTTTCCTGCATCCTTCTCATTTCTCTTCCCAATTTTTCCTACACTTCCTTTATTTGGTTGTTAAAATCATTCTTTATGTCCTCTATGGCCTGTAACTTGCTCATATTTTCATTTGGGGCTTTTGATGCAGGAGTTCTGACCTCCCAGTCCTCTTGCTCCATGACTGGAGCCTGTTTGCCCCCAAAATAGGAGTCTAATGTTGAATTTTTCTGTTTATTTTGTTTCCTTTGCCTAGGCAGGTTGCCACTCACTTACTTGACTTTTGGGCGTGTTGACACAGTAGGATTCTGCCACCAGACAGGAGAGCTTCCATCCCACACATTGGGGTCTTCACAACTTCCAGAGGGATTAGTTAGTTGGCCTCTTTGAGGCCTCCACATGCTCTGGCAAGCTGGATATGCACCCCAGAACTCCACCCCAAACCACAATCTAGATCCAGGGAGGTTAAAGAATGAGCGATTATCCCTCAAGACTGATTGCTGGATCTCCCTACAGTTCACAGTCCAGGAGCTGAAGCTACCACTGAAGCTAAAAAATGGCGTGTGTGCCACTTCTCCTTAGCAGCTTCTTGACCCCAGGGGAAGAAGCCTGACACATTCCCCAAACACTGGTCCCAAAGTCCAAAGGCACTAACCTCTCACTTTTTTTCCTAGGCTTATCTGTGTTGATAATTCTGGAATCACCACAGCTGCTGGCATTCTGGGGTCCCCCCAGCCAGCTGCTGGCCCTGCTGCCCTGGGGCTAAAACCATGGCTCAGGCTGTCCTGGGCTCAGCTCCCAGAGTGCTGCACTGCCCACTCCCAGAGCACTGCACTGGCCACTTGCTACATGGCTGCCAGGATATCCTCAGAGGGAGGTTAGCTTTTCTGTGTCATTCTGTGGGTGCTGGAGTTCCAGAAGTTGTTCACGGTCCACCTTTTACATGGTTTGGAAGTGGTGTGGATGAGAGAACCTTGGAAGTGCTGTTTCTACTCCGCCATCTTGGTTCCACCTGGAGTAACTTTAAATGGAATTTCTCTTTCTGTCTCTTTCTGTTGCATTGGATAAAAATATATATGGGAATGGAGGGGGCAGAGAGAAGATGGTAGAGTAGAAACAGTTCTTCAGTGCAGCTCTGGCTTCCCCCTACCTCAATTCATGTAAAAGGGCCCTCTGAACAAACTTTGGAGCTACAAAACCCACAAAATTACACAGAGAAGCTAACCTCTCTCTGAGTACAGTCCAGCAGCCTGGCAGGGAGTGGCCAGCATAGCACTCTGGGAGCTCAGCCCAGGCCCATATGAGCTGAAGGTTAGAGCCTGAGGGAGGGCCTGACCAAACACCAGCTGGAGGGATTTCAGATCAGCTATGGTGATTTCCAGGATTATCAACACATATATGCCAATGACAAAGTGAGAGGTAAGTGCAGTGTGAACTTTGGCAACCACTAGTTGGGAACACAGCAGCAGCCACACATGGCTGCTTCAGCACCTGTCCTGCAGTACGTAGGGGGACCAAGTGACCATTCTGAGAGTTAATCACTCTTGCTTTAAACTGCTTGGATCTGGATTGCAATGTGGGATTGAGGTCGTGGGCTTTGTAACCAGCTTGAGAGAGATTGTAGAGGCTTCAAAGAGGGCACTGCACTAATCATTTGACAGCTGAGAAAACCCCAGCTTTGGGACAGAAGCTCCCCTACTGTGGCAAAAACCTAAAAGTCAAGTAATTGATTGGGAACATGAAAAGGCAAAGCATTCAAAACAAACAGAAGAATCCAACATTACACTCCTATTTTGGGGACAAAATGGATCAAAGCATGGAACAGGAGTCAGGACTCCTACACCAGAAGTTTCAAAGGAAAATACCATCTGGTGACAAGCCAGGACCTTAAGAGGCAGATAAAAGAAGTGAAGGAAAAATTGGGAAAATAAATGAGAACGATGCAAGAAAATTATGAAATGAGAGTCAACAGCCTTTTAGAGGAAAATAACACCTCAAAAATAGACTAATTCAAATGGCAAAAGAGGCTCAAAAAGCCAACGAGGGGAAGGATGCCTTAAAAAGCCGAATTTTCCACATGGAAAAAGAATCTCAAAAGTTCACTGAGGAGAACCATTCTTTCAGAATTAGTGTGGACCAACTGGAAGCTAGTGCCTTTATGAGAAATCAAGATGGATTTGTTTTGGATCAAACAGATCCAAATTGACAAATTTGGATCAAATTTGTCAAATCAAATCAAATCAAAACTCTTGCAATATTGGTTCCCCTTTCTCCAGATTTGCTCCCAAATAGACCCAAATGAAAGAATAGAAGGCAATGTGAAATATCTCATGGGAAAAACAAGTGACCTGTAAAATAGATCCAGGAGAGGTAATTTTAAAATTATTGGACTTCTTGAAAGCCACGATGAAAGAAAGAACCTAGAAATCATCCTTCAAGAAATTCTCATGGAAAATTGCCCTGATACTTTAGAACCAGAGGGCAAAATAGAGGTTGAAAGAATCCGGAGATCACTTCCTGAAAAAGATCCCCAAAAGAAAACTCCTAGGAATATTATAGCTATGTTCTGTAATTCCCATATCATGGAGAGAAGATTACAGCCAGCCAGGAAGAAATACTTTGAATATTGTCATGGAGGGAAATATAGACAGTCTTTTACAATATATCTACTATGATAATGTTTTTCATTAGCGACGCATGTATACCCTATATTGAATTGTTCATCTTCCCAGTAAGTTTGGGTGACAAGGGAGGAAGGGAAAAAAATCTTAAATTTAAAGTTTTAAAAGAAAATGTTTAAAAATACATACATACATACAAATATACATACATACAAAAATGTATATATATATATATATATATATATATATATATATATACATATACATAATTAATATTACTTTACATGTAATTGGGATATAAGATATATAGGCACTGGGGAATGGAAATCAACCATGACCTACTGAAAAAGTCAAAGGGTATATGGGGGAAGATATGGGAGAGATAAGATTAGAGGAAGGTGTATCCTGTGGGAACGCTATTTTTGGGGAGGTGGGTAGAGAATATGGGGAGAAAATCTGTATCTCAATATCTGGTGGAAATGAATGATGTAAACCAGAAGTTAATAAAGTATTTGAAAAAAAAAAAGAATGCTGAGGATTTCTGCGGTTTTATTTTATATCCTGCAACTTTGCCACATTTCTTTATTACCACAAGTAGTTTTTCTTTTTACTTGATTCTCTATGATTCTCTAAGAATATCATCATATCATCTGCAAAGAGTGACAGCTTAGTCTCTTTGGTTAATTTGATTTCTTCAGGTCCCTTCTCTCTCTCTCTCTCTCTCTCTCTCTCTCTCTCTCTCTCTCTCTCTCTTTCTGGAGGGGGACTGGTTCTTTATTTCAAAAGATATTTTGTCAATTTTCAGTATCAAAAACTCTTGCAATATTGTTTCCTCTTTCTCCAGATTTGCTCCCAAATAGACCTCACCAAAGAAGAGTACATTTAAATCAATAAGCTGCACAATGTAAACACAATAGACCTCACAGCAACCTCGACAAAAAAAAAAAATTAAAAATGATCAGCACACTGCCAGCCTATGGACTGCAGAGAAAGAGCACTCACAGTCAGATTGGGGTGGAGGTGGGGTGGGGATGATCCTGGTGCTCCTCACCCCAAGATAAATAAAGCATCAAAAATTATACAAACACACACACACACACAAACACACACACATATATACATATATATGTGTGTATATTATATATATATATATATGTACATATATATATATATATATATATAATTATAAAAAAACAACCTTTTGTACACAAGCTATTCAAGACTTCTCCAGCACTGAGTGATACAAAGCAAAATGAGATGGCACTTTTATAGGCAGCAGCTTCAGACTCAGGAATGGGTAATGAGATGAATTTCACTTGGCTAATCAAGGGCAAAAAACGTTATATTTCAAAGAAATATATAGGTGCAGGAGTAGATACCCCAATTTCTGGGGTACATGAATGAGGAGAGGGAAGACAATGTGTTCTCAGAGAGGTTTCTACTGTGAAATTGGATTTTTTGCTAGTGATGCAAATGTTTAAAGAGAGAACCGAACAAAAAAAACACACCTGGAGATACCTTAAAGCTGAAAACCTGAACAGCACTGTTTTTTTGTCAAACTCCTCCTGGAATGACCTTTCTGTTTGGTGTTTGGAAGAGAGCACTTATGTTTCCCTTGGTGTAGTCTTTTTTGAGCTATGTTCAGCTCTCAGTAGGGCAGGCTAACACCTCTTTCCCTCTTCGATGGAGAAGGGGTATTGTTTAGGTAGAATGACTTACCATATCAAAGGAAGAAAAGTGATTATATGCAGCTGAGAAGCTAGGGAATTATGTGGAATGTCTTACAAATGTTTGCTACAACAACAAAAAAGGCAATTACAAAATGTATACATCATACAACATGCTTTTAAAGACACTATTGCATTGTCCTCACGTTCCCTTAAATGTTGTTCCCCAAAGTGCTCAGGCCTTAGTCCATCTGGGATCTCTAGGGGAGAGCTGCAGAGACAGTTTGATGAAATCGCCATGAAGAGTTGGAGGTTTGGAGAGGGTAAGCAAAGACTCAGAGAAGAAAGCAGCCTTCAGGTTAAAGATCAGCCTTCAGTTTAAAGGTCAGCTTCAGACAGGCTGGCCTCCAGGAAAGTCAGAGTCAGTGGAAGGAGCAGCGACAGGGTGGGGCTGGGGGTAACGGCGTTTCTACATCTCATTCAGGTAAATCAGAGTATGGTCCAGCATCCTTTGTGTTCAGAGGTGCTCCTCTTTGGTGCATTTCAGTTTATTTTCCAAGTCATCAATTGTCTTTTCCAGCTTGGCTACAGATCTCTCAGCAAACTCAACACAAGTCTCTGCCTCCTTGAGTTTATCAGTAAGAATCTTTATATCCTCTTCATATTTGTCTTCTTTCTGAGAATACTTTTCTTCAGCAGCATTCAGAAACTTCAGGTTCTGGTCATCCATCTCTCGGCAACGGGACTCAGCCTGCTCTTCCTGCTCCTCTGTGCACTCCAAGTCCCCTTCAATGATTACCAACTTTCAGGCCAACTCCTAGTCCTTCCTGTCTGCTTCCTCTGCAATGTGTTTGGCCCCATTCAGCTGGATTTCTTGCAGCTCCATCTTCTCTTCATCTTCCAAGGCTCAATTTTCAATGACCTTCATACCTCTCTCACTCTCATCAGCTGCCTCCTCTAGTGTCTGCAGAGCTGTTGTCAGGCGCCCCTGAGCATGGTCCAGCTCCTCCTCAACCAGCTGAGCTGGATCTGATGGTTCAAGGAAGCCACCTCAGCCTCAGCCTGTTCCCTGGCCCATTTCTCCCCCTCTACCTCCCAGTGGAGACACTCGGCCTTCTCCACGGCATCATCGGCCTCCTGCTGCAGAACCTAAATCTTGCACTTTAACCACCTAGATGGTGGTGATACCAGCCATGGTGCCTGCCCCGTCCCGGCTCCCGCTTCAGCTGCTGCCTCCTCCACTCAGTGCTGCTGCCACTTCTCTCCTCTTATTACTACTTCTAACATTTAAGTACTAAATTGAGTAATAGGAGTGGTAGTGAATGTTATTGTTTCACCCCTGATATCACTGAAAATGCTCCTAGCTTACCCTTATTACATATAATACTTGCTGATGGTATTAGATATATGCTACTTATTATTTCAAGAAATACTACATTTGGCAGAGCCAAGATGGCAGAATAGAAACAGCATGTGCAAGGCACTCTCCCCCAAGATCACCTACAAACTCTGTAAAAGGGGACTTTGAACAAATTCTGGAGCCCCAGCACCCACAAAACAACATAGAGAAGCTAACCTCCCACTGAGGACAGCCCCGCAACCCTGCAGGAAAGACCAGTGCTGCACTCTGGGAGCTGGCAGCATGGGGAGAGCCGAGCCCAGGTCTGCCTGAGCCTCAGCTTTAGCCCCAAGGTGGCCGGGCCAATAGCCAGCTGGAGGGACCCCATAACACCAGCAGCTGTGTCGATTCCAGAATTATCAACACAGACATGCCCAGGACCAAGTGAAAGTTTAGTGCCCCATGGACTTTGAGACCAGTATTTCGGGAACGCGTGGGCTTCCTTCCCTCCGGGCTAGAAGCCACTGAGGAGAAGCGCCATTTTGTAGTTTTCAGTGGCAGCTCCAGCTCCTGGCCTGTGAACTGTAGGGAGATCCAGCGATAAGTCTTGGGGTGTAATTGCTCTTGCTTTTACCTCCTTAGATCAGGATTGTGGTCTGGGGGGCAGGTAGGGGGGTGGATATCCAGCTTGCCACAAATGATAGTTGTCCCCCCAAACATTCAGGATAAAAGCTCCCCTGTCTAGTGGCAGAGTCATACCATGGTAACAAGGCCAAAAGTCAAGTAATTAAGTGGCAAAATGTCAAGGCAAAGGAAACAAATTAAACAGAAAAATGCAACATTAGTCTCCGATTTTGGGGGCACTGAGGATCGAAGAATAGAACAGGAGAAGAACTGTGAGGTCAGAAATCCTGCTGCAAAAGCCCCAAAGGAAAATATGAGGGGGTTACAGGCCAAAGAGGACCTTAACAAAGGACTTTAAAAATCAAGTAAGAGAAGTGGAGGAAAAATTGGGAAGAGAAATTAGAAGGATGCAGGAAAAGAATGAAATGAGGGTCAACAGCTTTACTGAGGGAAACAACACCTTAAAAATTAGGCTAACTCAAATGGCAAAGGAGGCCCAAAAGGGCAATGAGGAGAATGCCTGAAAAAGCCGATTTTGCCAGGTGGAAAAAGAATCTCAAAAGCTCACTGAGGAGATTCATTCCTTCAGAGTTAGACTGGAACAAATGGAAGGTAATGACTTTATGAGAAATCATGATGCTGTTAAACAGATCCAAACAAATGAAAGAATAGAAGGCAATGTGAAATATCTCATGGGAAAAACCAATGACCTGGAAAATAAATCAAGGAGAGACAATTTAAAAATTATTGGACTACCTGAAAGCCATGATCAAAGAAGGAACCTAGAAATCACCCTTCAAGAAATTCTCTAGGAAAATTGCCTTGATGTTTTAGAGACAGAGGGCAAAATAGAGGTTGAAAGAATCCACTGATCACCTCCTCAAAAAGATCCCAAAAAGAAAAATCCCAGAAATATTATGGCCAGGTTCCAAAATCCCCAGATCAAGGAGAAAATACTACAAGCAGCCAGGAAGAAACAATTTCAATATTGTGGAAACACATTCAGAATAGCATAGGACCTGGAAGCTTCTAAAGTGAAGGATAGCAGAGCATGGAATATGATATTCCAGAAGGCAAAAGAGCTGGGACTGAACCCAAGGGTCACCTACCCAGCAAAACTGAGTATTTTTTAAGGGGAAAATATGGTGATTCAGTGGAATAGAGTACTTTCAAGCATTCTTGAGGAAAATACCAGAGTTGAATAGAAATTTTGACATCCAGACACAAGAAGCAAGAGATGCCTGAGAAGGTAATCAGGGAAAAGAAATAAAAAAAGAACTTATCAAAGTTGACCTATTTACATTCCTACATGGAAAAACAATAACGATGACTGATGAAACCTCTCTCAGTGTGAAAATAATGGAAGAAGGGTGTGTGGTCATTTGAATACATATGTGAATGTGTGTATATATGTTTACAGTTATACATGAATAGAGGGCATAGGATGAACTTGTTGGGAACGGATGATACATAAGGGGCAAAATTATGAGGTGAGAGAGGAAAGTGGCAAGAAGAGACGGGGAGAGACAGGGTAGAAGAAGCAAGGGAAAATGGCTGCCTGGGAAGGGGAAGAATAGGAAGTCAAAAAGGCAAAACCACATTCTCATTGAATTTGGTTCAGGGAAAGAATGACATACATATTAAATGGGATATCTCAGGTTGCAGCAGAATAGGGGGAAGGGGGATAACCGGAGGCATGATGGATGGGAGGGCATTCTTGGGAAGAGGGGATGTTGGAAGTACCCACTATAGAAGAAGGACAGGATCAAGTAGGGAATGGACCAGGTATGGGGTCAGATGGGTGTGAGGGAATTATAAGCAGCCTTGTAAAATATATCTACGATGATAATGTTTTGCATAGCTAAAGATGTAGAACATATACTGAATTACTTATCTTCTCAGAGGGAATGGGTGAAAAGGGAGGAAGGGAATGGATCTGAAATTTGAGCTCTTAAAATTAAATGTTTCAAATATATACAAATAATATTATTAATACTCTTTTCCTTGTAATTGGGAGATAAGGTGTGCAGGCATTGGGGCACAGAGATTCTCCTTGCTCTAATGGAAAAATCGAAGGGGCTATGGGAGAAGATATGGGAGGGAGCAGATTGGAGGAAGTGATATCTGTGGGACTGCTATTCTGGGATGGTGGGTAGGGGCAAAACGGGGGGAAAATTGCAGCTCAAAATCTGGCGGAAATGAATGATGAGAAACAGAAGTTAATAAAGCATTTGTTTAAAAAAGTGATTTAAATCATTATATATGATTATAGATAATTTGATTTCTTTGAAAACTGGCTGTTTATATTCTTTGATATTTTATCAGTTGAGGAATGATCTGCATTTTAAAAATGTTCCTTAGTTCTCTAAATATTTGAGGAAGGCTTCTATCAGAGGTATATATTGCATTTTTTTTTCTTTTTGAAGAGGTAGTTGGGATTAAATGACTTGCTCAAAGTCACGTGGTATAGTTAAGTGTTAAGTGTCTGACACCAGATTTGAACTCAGGTCCTCCTGACCCCAGGGCCAGTGCTCTATTCCCTGTACCCCCTAGCTGCCCCAAATATGGCCCATTTTTCATCCAGTTTTCTGCTTTCCTTATGATTTAGGTTGCATTTGGATTTATTTTGTTAAAAAATAATTTTATAGAATTAAGTTTATATATATATATATATATATATATATATATATATATATATATATATTACAGTTCACAATGTAATATTTGTTATCTTGGGCCCTAAAACTTACCTTATCCATAAATCTGACAGATAAATTATTCCACTCTCTCTTAATTTGCTTATGCTACCACTCTTTACATACACATGCACATAAATAATATATCTGTATTGATATATTGTGTCTATAACTAGTTTTTGCCATAACGTTTCCCAGTTTTTCCAGGATATTTTGTCAAATAATGAGTTTTTGCTCCAAAAACTTGGATCTTTGTACTTATCATATACTAAGTGGAAATATTCCTTTCTTATAAGCAATTTCACCATCAATTGTGGAATGGCTAAACAAGCTGTGGTATATGATTATAATGGAATATTTTTTTGTGCCATAAGTAATGGTAAGCATAATTATTTCAGAAAAATCCTGGAAAACTTTAAATGAACTGATGCACAGTGAAGTGAACAGAAAAATGAAAATACTGTACACAATAACAGCAATATTATTTGATGAAGACATGTGACTGAAAGCTTTTCTTAGCAATACAATGATTCAAGACAATACCAAGGGACTAATGACGAAGCATACTATACACCTCTACAGAAAGGACTGATACTGTTCGAATGTAGACTGATGCATGCTATTTTTCAATTTCCTTATTAGATTGTCTAAAATTCTATTCAAGTCTTCTAAAAAATGACTATGATGGAAATGTTTTATGTGACTGTACCTATATACCCTATATTTGTTTGCATATTGTTTCAGGGAGGGGTGAAGGGAGGAAGGGAAGAAATTTGCAACCCAAAATTTGAAATAAACATGATTTTAAAATGATTCATTTTAGGGAGTAGAAACAGCACTTCCATGGAGCTCCAGCTGGCACCACTTCAAAATTATGTAAAAGGGGGATTATGAACGACCTCTGCAGCTCCAGAACCCACAAAATGACAAAGAGAAGCTAACCTCCCACTGAGGACAGACATGTTGCCCAGCACGGAATGGCCAGCACAGCACTCTGGGTGCCAAGCCCAGGCCTGCATGAGTCTCGGTTTTAGCCAAGGGCGGCCAGACAAGCAGCAACCTGGAGGGACCCCAGAATACCAGCAGTTGTGGAGTGACCAGAATTATCAACACATAGATGCCTAGGACAAAGTGAGAGGTCAGTGCCTTATGGTCTTTGGGACTGGTTAGGAGAATGAGTCAGCTTCTTTCCTTGGGGGCGAGATGCCACTGAGGAGCTGACCCAGCCTGCACCACATTGCCACATTGCAACTTCAGTTCTTGGCTTGCAAACTGGGGGAATCAGGCAACCAGTTTCGGGGGTAAGTGCTCTTGCTTTACCTTCATGGATCTGGATTGCAGTCTGGGCTGGAGGTCTTGGGGTGTGTGACCAGCTTGCCAAAGAGTGTGGAGGCTTCACAGAAGACACCTAACTAATACATCTGGAAGTTGAGAAAACCCCGTTTGGGATGGAAGCTCCCCTGTCTGGTGGCAAAGTCCTACTGGGACAACAAGCCCAAAAGTCAAGTAACTGAGTGGCAACATGCCTAGGCAAAGGAAACAAAATAAAAAGCAACCCCTATTTTGGGGGCAAAGAGGATCAAAGCATGGAAGAGGAGGAGGGCTGTGAGGTCAGAACACTTCCACAAAAAGCCCCAAATGAAAATACGAGCTGGCTATAGGCCACAGAAGACCTTAAGAAACAGATAAGAGAAGTGTTGGAAAATTTGGGAAGAGAAATGGGAAAGATGCAACAAAAGTCTGAAATGAGAGTCAACAGCCTAACTTAGGAAAATAATACCTTAAAATTTGACTAACTTAAATGGCAAAAGAGTCTCAAAAATGCAATGAGGAGAAGAATGTCTTAAAAAGCCGAATTTTCTAGATGGAAAAAGAATCTCAAAAGCTCACTGAGGATAATTATTCCTTTAGAATTAGACTGGAGTTGGGGTGGCTAGGTGGCGCAGTGAATGGAGTGCTGGCCCTGGAGTCAGAAGGACCCGAGTTCGGAGCCGGCCTCAGACACTTAATCCACACAAACAAAAACCTAGCCGTGTAACCTTGGGCAAGTTACTTAACCCCAATTGCCCTAAAGGGGCGGCTAGGTGGCGCAGTGAGTAAGAGCACCGGCCTCGGAGTTGGGATGACCCGAGATCAGATCCGGCCTCAGAAAATGAGCACCCACGCATAAATAATGACTAGCCGTGTAACCTTGAGCAAGTTACTTAACCCCAATTGCTTAAAAAAAAAAAAAGAATTGGACTGGAGCAAATAGAAGCTAGTTACTTTATGAGAAATCAAGATGTGGAGCGGCTAGGTGGCGCAGTGAATAAAGCACCAGGCCTGGAGTAAGAATGACATGAGTTCGGATCTGGCCTCAGACACTTAACACACAAAAATAAAAACATAGTCATGTGAACTTGGGCAAGTTACTTAACCCCAACTGCCCTCAAAAAAAAAAAAAGCAAGAAATTAAGATGCTATTAAGCAGATCCATACAAATAAAAGAATAGAAGGCCATGTGAAATATCTCATGGGAAAAACTCCGCACCTGGACAATAAATCCAGGAGAGACAATCTAAAAATTACTAGACTACCTGAAAACCATGATCACGGAAAGAATCTAGAAACCATCCTTCAAGAAATTCTCAAGGAAAATTCCCCAGATGTTTTAGAACCACAGGGCAAAATGGAGCTTGAAAGAATCCACAGATCACCTCCTGAAAAAGATCCCAAAGAGAAAACTGCTAGGAATATTTTAGCCATGTTCCAGATCACGGAGAGTATATTAAAAGGAGCCAGCAAGAAACAAATTCAATTTTGTGGAAACACAATCAGGTTAATACAGGACCTGGCAGCTTCTACACTGAGGGTTCGAAGTGCATGAGATATGATATTCCATAGGGCAAAGAACCTGGAATTAAAACCAAGAATCACCTACCCATCAAAACTGAATATCATGTTTCAGGGGAATATTTGGTCATTCAGTGGAATAGCGGATTTTCAAGCATTCTTGAGGAAAAAAAAGAGAGTGGAATAGAAAATTTGACATTCAGATTCAAGAAGCAAGAGATGCTTGAGAAGGTAAAGAGGGAAAAGAAATAACTATGAACTTATCAAAGTTGAACTATTAACATTCCTATAGGGAAAAAAATAACTGTAACGGATGAAACTTTTCTCAGTATAAAAGTTGTTGAAGAAGGGAATATGGGCATATAAATACATATGTGAATGTGTGTATATATATTTTCAGGTATACATAGATAGAGGGCACAGGTCAAATTATTTGAAGGGATGATAAATAAAAAGGTGAGGTTAAGATGTGAGAGAATAATGTGGTGAGGGGAAATGGGGTGAGACAATGGGGTAAACTATCTTATGTAGAGGAGGCAGGGGAAGGTGGTTGCAGGGGAGGGGAGGAACAGGAAGGCAAAAATGCAAAATTTTCCTCTCATTGAATTTGGACCAGGGAGAGAATCACATGCATACTAAATAAAGTGTCCCACCCTACAGGATTGTGGGTTGGAGGGAAATAGGAGAAGGTGGGGAGGGAGGGTGGGTTGGGGGGGAAGGAAATTTGGAAGCACCCACTTTTGAAAAGAGACAGGATCAAGGTGGGTAGTGGACGAGCTGGTAGGTGGGATAGGAGGGAGGGAAATATAGTCAGTCTTTTACAATATATCTACTATGGTAGTGTTTTCCATAGCCACACATGTATAGCTTATTCTGAGTTGCTTACCTTCCTTTTAAAATCAAAATTATATATATACTATATTTATACTATATATATATATACTATTAATCAGTATATATATATACTATTAATCAGTATATATATATATACTGATTAATAGTATTTTTCATATAATTTGGAGACAAGATGTGCAAGCAATGGTGCTCTGGGGTTCACCTCACACTACTGGAAATATCATAGGGGTAAAGGAAAAGAGATGGGAGAGAGCAGATTGGTTGAGGGGATATCCTGTATGACTGATATTCTGGGGTCGTGGGTAGGGGAAAATGGGGAAAAAGGGTAAGTGAAATTCTGATGGAAATGAATGATGTAAACCAGAAGTTAATTAAGCATTTTGAAAAAAAAAAATAATGCACTTTATAAAACTTTAAAAAAAGCATATTGGGCTCTCTGTCTCCTCTGTTCTGCTGGCAGCTCTTCAGCTTTGCCCCTCACTCCCTGAGAATGTATGCCTGTGCCAAGTTCATCTCTATCCCTGCCATTGTGAAGAGTAGCTCACAGCTTCTGAGTAGACCACTGTCTGCAGTGGTGCTAAAATGGCCAGAGGTTTGGAACAATGAGAACCTCAGCATTTTGGTAGCATCAAGTCCCTTGACCTCTCTTGTCCCTAGATGTGGATTCCAAACTAGTGCCGTATCAAGGGACGTTGAAACAGCAGCCAAGTTTGTTGGGGCTGGGGCTGCCACTGTGTGGGTGACAGGCTCTGGAGCTGGGATTCGGACTGTGTTTGGAAGCCTCATCATCTGTTATTCCAGGAACTTCTCCCTGAAGCAGCAGATTTTTTTTCCTACGCCATCCTAGGCTTTGCCCTGTCTGAGGCCATGGGGCTCTTTTGCCTGAAGGTGGCCTTCCTCATCCTCTTCACCATGTGACGGAGCCATTTCTATCCCCCTACATTTCTGAATGTTCCTTCTCATCCTCCTGGTCCTTCCATGTCTTATCCAGCCTGTGTATACCTCCATCTTACCAGGCAACCCTGGGGAAAGCCATGGGCTCAGGGTTTGACAGAGGGAACACAAATACATACTGTATTTATAAGCTAAAAAAAAAGCATATTGGGTCTGTAAACCTTAAAAAGTGAATCTGAACAGATTCTGGAGTGACAAAATCCACTTGGAAAGGGAGCTTGGCAGAATTCAGCCCAGGAAATTGCCCTGTGCATCTGGACAGGAGGAGTGCAGACTAGGTGGGGTCTGCACAGCTCAGACTTAAAAGCAGCCAAGCAGACTACACCAGAGAGAGAAGCCCCAGACTGCAGACTTAACAAGGATGAATTGCAATCATCTCACCTTCATCTCACGAGGTCACAGCAGGAATCATTGGAGCCAGGTAGGAGAGCCAGGCCCCAGCAGAGCTAGCAGTTTCTCATGCAGTGATTGACACCCCCAGGCTGGAAGTTTAGAAGCTTCCTGCCTGTATAATACAAGGTCAGGAGGAGTCCAGTGAATTCTTTTGATAACTATTTTATCTTTGGATTCCAGGACATCAGGACAGTTTTCTTTGACAGTCTCTTGGAGGATGTTGTCTAGGCTGCTTTTTTCATCATGGCTTTCTGGTAGTTCAATAATTCTTAAGATATCTCTCCTGGATCTGTTTTCTAGGTTAATTGTTTTTCTAGTGAGATATTTTACACTATCTTCCAATTTTTCAATATTTATGTGCTGTTTGATTGACTCTTGGTGCATCATAGATTTCTGAGTTTCAATTTGATTGATTATAATTTTTAGTAAATTTTAGTCTTCAGTTAGTTTTTAAGGTCCTTTATTTGGGAGGTAAAGTCTCCAATCACTTCACAAATTTAACTTTTTAAGGATTGTTCTCTCCAGTGAATTTGGTCACTGCCTCCCTGATTTGGTTTTTAAAATCTTTCTTACACTCCTCCAAGAATTTTATTTGGGCTTGAGACCAATTCATATTTCCTTCTCAGTCTTAGGTGTAAGTAAAGAGTCCAAGTTGTCCTCTGTATTCAGTTGTTCTTGACCTATGTGATAAGCCTGTTTTCATTTTCTTGCCTTCCCCTTCTCCTTCTCAGCTTCCTTCCTTCCCATTTTACTTTCCTATTTCTTAATTTCTCAGGCTGTGAGCTAAAGGCCTGGTCTTTGACTTTGAATGCTGTAGCCTCTGGCTGTCTAGTTTGAGGCTAATGCAGGAGTCTCAGTGAGGTATGCTGATTTGCACAGAGTAATCTGTGGAGGAGTGGTAGTCTGGCCCCTTCAGATTTCTGCCTCTATACTGCTGCGCTACACCTCAGGCAGGCTTTTGCTGGTCAGGTGCTGTGGGGCTTTTTGGGACCCCCTCCCCCTCTTCTCTTCATACTCCTTGCTGCCTCAGTTATACCCCTTCTCAATGACTCCCAAGGCTGAGGCTTTTTCCACTATCTTAGGATTTCTCTCTGGGTGGGAACTTATCTTTGACTTTTCTACTTCATGAATGAGGAATCAGAGCTGCCAGAGTTTACATTTTCATTCTGGCAAAACAGGCAGGTGATTGCTAAACTTCCAGCCTGAGGGTTGATAGCCTCAGGAAAAGCTGCATTCTCTGCTAGGGGCCCTGAGCCCTCTCTTATCTGGCTCCAATGATTCCCCCTGTCCACTGGTGAGATGCTGGTGAGGAAGCTTCTATTCTTCCTTGGTATGGGTGAGTTGGCTCTCTGGGGCTTCTTCTCTCTGTAGTGTAGTCTGCTTCTCTGTTCTCAAGTCAGACCTGTACAGACACCATGTGCTCCACGCTCCCCCTGTCCGGAACCACTGAGCACTTTCCTGGCTTGGATTCTGCCACACTCCATCTCCCAGTGGATTCTCTCACTGCAGAATCCATTCAGATTCACTTTTTAAGGTTTAGTGATGGGATTCATTGAGTAGATGAGAGAAGTTACTGCTTCCTTTCCAGCATCTTGGCTCCACCCCTCAACACGCATTTTAAATTAAGCTCTAGTCACTGTTCTAAGCTCTGGAGACAAAGGTAGTGGATCTTCGTTTATGAATAATTTCCCTTTCATACCAAAGAGAGAAAGTTTTGTATAATGTTAGAGAGATAGATAGTTATTCATATATATATGAATATTCAATATTCTATATACCTTATCATATATATTATTCATTATATGCAATATATGCAATAATCTATAACTCTTACCACATATGTACATGTCATATATGCATATATTTAAAATGCACACACATGAATACATATCTCCACAAATAGATACAGACACATAGAATCTACAAATAGTGACAGACCGTACCAGTGATTACATTACATAAAGAAGCTTCCTGTACTTATGTATACCAGCAACTCCTCTGTAATGTTAAATCATAAAGAGTTTCCTAGAGTATTCTGGTATTAACTAATTGGCTCAGTGTGCATTAAAGGTGAGATTTGAACCTGGATGTCCACTGTTCCAAGGCTAGATCTTTAGCATTTATCTAGTTCTATAGCAGACTAGAGACTATAAGGTATTTTGGGGACAGAAAACGTTGATGACTGGTGGGCTCATTAAAAGGCCCCATAAACATGATAGCTGTGGTGTTAAGTCACAGAGTAAATTAATTTTCCCAAGTGGTGCAAATTAAGAGGTAGTACATCCCAGTCATGGACTAAACGACCTTGAAAAATTATGAAGATGAGAGATGTAAAGTAAAGGCTCAAGAAGCAAGTAGGTCAGTATGACTGGATAGCAGAGTATTGGAAGGGATATTGTATAAGAAGATTTAAATATAGGAACAGATCAAGTTTTAAAGAGATTTAAATTCCAAGTAGAGGAATTAATGTTTGATCTTTATGGTAGTATAGAATCAAATGAATTTGTTGATTGTTTGCCGGGGGAGGGTGCCATGATCAAACCATTGGTTTAAGCTAATTATTTTGCTAGCAATGTTGAATATGGATTAGACCTGGAAGAGGCTTAAGATAGAGAGAGCAAATACAGTTTATAATGACAGCCTAGTAGTGGCTGTGTGAGAGTAGAAAAAGGGAATTTATCTAGAGATATTTTGTGAAAAAATATTCAGCAACTTATAGCACAGGGGGAGAAAGGATAAATTCAGGTTGTAAAGCTGAGTGACTGGGTTATTTCTTGTACTTCACAGTAATGGGAAAGTTTGGGATTTTGGGTGAGTTTTCAGGAAAGATAAAAGAGTTGTATGTTAGAGTTTGGGGTTGAAATGATTGTGAAATATACTGTATAAAACATGCAATGGGAAGTCTGTGATGTAGGACTAGATTTCAGGAGGAAACTATTACTAGAATTATAGATCTGAAAGTTACCTGAACAGAGATATAGAGATGGTTATTAAAACTGTTGAGACTGAAAAGTTTGCCAATTGAGCAAAACAAAACAAACAAAAAACAAAAACAGAAACAAATAACTGAGAAGAGGTTGTAAGACAGAATCCTGGGGTATATGAATAGTTATTTGATGTGAAGGGGAGGTTGAATGAGAGGGAAAAATAATTTAAAAGTGATCCAATTCGTCGGGGGGCTTTGGCAGAGTGAAAGCAGTAACTCACTTGAACTCATGCATAAATTCTTTCAGTAGCCTCTAAAAAGTGAACCTCAATGGATTTTAGATTGGCAGAATCCATTGGGAGACATAGCATGGCAGATTTCAAGTCCAGAAAAGGGCAGATGTAGGGCTGGACAGGGGGACTGCAGAGAGTGGAGTGCAGGGTCAGTACAGAGCCTGAGTAAGCCCAGGTGCACTGATTCACCTACCACAATGGTGATTCCCAGATCTCTCACTGCAGGATGGGAGATCTGTTAGAGCAGGGTAAGAGACAAATGCAGGGCCCCCAGCAGCAGCAGCAGCTACTCTTTTGGCTAACAATGAACAACCTGGATGTTTAGAAATCATCCACCAGAACATCCAGGAACCAAGAGGGTGGAGTAAACCCTAGCTCCTCTAACCTCCCTCTCTGACCCTGAAAACCCAGAGAAAATTGCCCCAGTATGAATTCCTGAAATTTTGGAACTAGCAGCAAGCTTGGTAATCCTAAAAGAAGGGTGTTAACTGTGAATGTGCCTAGGCTAAAGTGAACACTGGGTATCATACCAAAAAATCCCACCTCAGCTGACCAGCAGGAGATCTCAAAACGTAGGAGTGTGGGGTCAGCAAGTGCTAAAACCAGAAACCCAGGTTGCCATAGCACAACAAGGGGAATCTGCAGACAGCAGCCCTGACCTGGCCATCAGTGTGGCCACCAGATTCTGAGACTGCCTGAGTTCTAATCCAGGGATGTGAAGGCAGAATCCTGAAGTGGCTAGACCCCCCTCTCCCTCACACCTTACACTATGAGCTTCTTTGTAACCCTGGGGCAACCCAAAATGTCCTCTCCTTGGCCTCAGTCTAGACTCCCAGAGGACACAACACAAAAAGCCAGCAATCTGGCCCCTAGATCCCAGCAGAAGAACTGTCTGTCAGAGCACTTTATACCCCAGAAGCAGAAATACACTTTAAAAGCCAGGAAAAAAATCAATCACAATGGGAAATTTTTTTTGAAAAAAACAAAAACGATTCAATCATTTTATAGTGATCTAGATGAATCAAACTAACAAGAGGACAGCATTGACTCTATACCCACATCTAAAACCTGAGAAGGGAATTGAACTGGGCTCAAGCCCAAAAATAATTCTTTTTTAAAGCAATTGGGGTTAAGTAACTTGCTCAAGGTTACAGGGCCAGTCATTATTTATGCGTGGGTGCTCATTTTCTGAGGCCGGATCTGATCTCGGGTCATCCCAACTCCGAGGCCGACACTCTTACTCACTGCGCCACCTAGCCGCCCCTTTAGGGCAATTGGGGTTAAGTAACTTGCCCAAGGTTACACGGCTAGGTTTTTGTTTGTGTGGATTAAGTATTGGAGGCTGGCTTCGAACTCAGGTCCTTCTGATTCCAGGGCCGGCGCTCTATTCACTGCGCCACCTAGCTGCCCCTCCAAAAATAATTCTTGTAAGAGTTCAAGAAGAATTCAAAAAGCCAAATTAGAGAGATAGAAAATAAATTGACCAATTATTTTAAAATTACAATTGTCGAAATAGACAAAAAATCACCAAAGAAAACAACAACTTAAAAAGGAAAATGTGTGAAATGGGAAAGGAGGCTCAACATATAATTGGAGAAAATAGCTTCCTAAAAATAAAATCTGAACATCTGGAAAAGGAGCTTCAACAATTAAATGAGGTAAATAATTTGTAAAAATTAGAATCAGTCAAAATAAAACTAAAGTCAGTAGAGCATCAGCCTTGGAGTCAAAAGGACCTGAGTTCAGATCCGGCCTCAGACACTTAATGCACACACAAACAAAAACCTAGCCGTGTGACATTGGGCAAGTTACTTAACCCCAAATGCCCTCAAAAAAAAAAAAAAACAAAAAAATAAAATAAGGCACCTAATGAATGAAAAATTAGAAGAAAATATAAAATATCTCACTGGAAAAACAACTGACTTGGAGAAGAGATTTGAGAGTGATAATCTAAGAATTATTGGTCTACCAAAAAGAGATGATGAAAAAAAGAACCTGGGTAGCATCTTCCAAGAAATCATCAAGGAAAACTCCCCTAAGGTCTTAGAATAAGAGGGTAAAACCATTATTGAAAGAATTCCCTGGGGGGCGGAGCCAAGATGGTGGAGTAGAAACAACTCATCCAAGCCACTCTGCCCCCTGATTCCCCACAAACTATGCAAAAGGGGACTCTGAACAACTTCTGGAGCCCCTGCACCCACAGAACGACACAGAGAAGCTAACCTCCCGCTGAGGACAGCCCAGCAGCTCTGCAGGAAGGACCAGTGCAGCCGTCTGGGCAGAGCACAAGGAGCCGAGCCGAGCCCAGGTCCCCGTGAGCCGAGGTTTTAGCCCCAGAGTGGCAGGGCCAGCAGCTGGCTGGAGGAACCCCAGAACTCCAGGAGCTGTGGCGACTCCAGAATTATCAACGTAGACATGCCTAGGACAAAGTAAGAGGTTAGTGTCCTATGGACTTTGGGACTGATATTTAGGGAATGCGTCGGCTCCCTCCCCTGGGCACTAGAAGCCATTGAGGAGACACGCCATTTGGTAGTTTTCAGAGGCATTTCCAGCTCCCAGGCTGCAAATTGCAGGGAGATACAGTGATCAGTCTCGGGGGTAATCGCTCTTGCTTTAACCTCCCTGGATCTGGATAGTGATCTAGGGTGGAAGTGGTGGGTGGGTTTACAGCTTGCCAGAAACGGAAGTTGCCCCCCACAAGTTCGGGACGAAAATTCCACTATCTTGCCTTAAAGCCATAGTGTGCCAACAAGCCCAAAAGTCAAGTAATTAAGCGGCAATATGCCAAGGCAAAGGAAACAGAAAAATGCAAACCTAGGCTCCTATTTTGGAGGCATAGAGTGGGAAAAGGACTGTGAGGTCAGAAGTCCTGCTCCAAAAGCCCCAGGGGAAAACATGATCGGGTTGCAGGCCATAGAGGACCTTAAGAAGGACTTTAAAAATCAAATAAGAGAAGTGGAGGAAAAATTGGAAAGAGAAATGAGAAGGATGCTGGAAAAGTATGAAATGAGGGTCAACAGCCTGACTGAAGAAAACAGCACCTTAGAAAATAGACTAACTCAAATAGCAAAGGAGGCCCAAAAGGGCAATGAGGAGAAGAATGCCTTAAAAAGTCGAATTTGCCAGATGGAAAAAGAATCTCAGAAGTTCACTGAGGAGATTCATTCCTTCAGAGTTAGACTGGAGCAAATGGAAGCTAATGACTTATGAGAAATCAAGATGCTGTTAAGCAGATCCAAACAAATGAAAGATTAGAAGGTAATGTGAAATATCTCATGGGAAAAACCACTGACCTGGAAAATAGATCCAGGGGAGATAATTTAAAAATTATTGGACTACCTTAAAGCCATGATCAAAGAAAGAACCTAGAAATCACCCTTCAAGAAATTCTCAAGGAAAACTGCCCTGCTGTTTTAGATCCAGAGGGCAAAATAGAGGATGAAAGAATCCACAGATCACCTCCTGAAAAAGATCCCAAAAAGAAAACTCCCAGAAATATTATAGCCAGGTTCCAGAATCCCCAGATCAAGGAGAAAATACTACAAGCAGCCAGGAAGAAACAATTTCAATATTGTGGAAACACAATCAGAATAGCCCAGGACCTGGCAGCTTCTGCACTGAGGGATCGAAGGGCATGGAATATGATATTCCAGAGGGCAAAAGAGCTGGGACTGAACCCAAGGGTCACCTACCCAGCAAAACTGAGTATTTTGTTTCAGGGGAAAATATGGTCATTCAGCGGAATAGAGGACTTTCAAGCATTCTTGAGGAAAAAACCAGAATTGAATAGAAAATTTGACATCCAGACACAAGAAGCAAGAGACGCCTGAGAAGGTAATCAGGGAAAAGAAATCAAAAGGAACTTATCAAACTTGAACTATTTACATTCATATATGGATAAGCAATAACTGTGACTGATGATGTCTTTCTCATTATGAAAATAATGGAAGAAGGGGGTGTGGTCATATGAATACATATGTGAATGTGTGTGTATAAGGTTACAGTTATATATGGATAGAGGGCATAGGTTGAATTTGTTGGGAAGGGAGAATACTCAAGGGATGAAATTATGAGGTGAGAGAGGAAAGTGGCAGGAGGAGATGGGGAGAGACAGGGTAGGGTAAACTATCCCATGTAGAAGAAACAAGGGGAAGTGGTTGCAAAGGAGGCGGAGAATACGGAAGGCTAAAAAGGCAAAACCACATTCACATTGAATTTGGTTCAGGGAGAAAATGACATACATACTAAATGGGATATCTCAACCTGCAGCAGGATAGGGGGAAGGGGGATGAGAGGAGTGATGATGGATGGGAGGGCATCCTTGGGGTGAGGGGAGATTGGAAGTACCCACTATAGAAGAGGGACAGGATCATGTAGGGAATGGACCAGGTGGGGGGTGGGATGAGTGGGAGGGAATTATAAACAGCCTTGTACAATATATCTACTATGATAATGTTTTGCATAGCTAGACATGTACAACATATACTGAATTACTTATCTCCCAAGAAGGAATGGGTGACAAGGGAGGAAGGAAATGGATCTGAAATTCGAGGTTGTAACATTAAATGTTTCAAATATATATAAATACTATTATTAATACTCTTTTGCTTGTAATAGATAAGATGTGCAGTCATTGTGGCACAGAGATCCATCTTGCTCTAATGGAAAATTCAAAGGGGGTATGGCAAAAGGTATGGGAGAGAGCAGATTGGATGAGGGGATATCTTGTAGGACTGCTATTTTGGGGAGGTGGATAGGGGAAAAATGGGGGAAAATTATAACTCAAAATCTGGCAAAAATGAATGATGTAAAACAGAAGTTAATAAAGCATTTGTTTCAATTAAAAAAAAAAAAGAATTCCCTGGATGACTCCTGAAAGATATGCCAAATTGGAGGGAAAGACAGAGATAGTAATCATAACTGTGAATATAAATGGGATGAACTCTCCCATAAAACATAGGTGTATAACAGAATGTATTAAAAACCATAATCCTGAAATGTGCCATCTACAAGAAACATATTTGACATAAGTAGATACACCCACAGTAAAGGTAAAAGGCTTGAGGTGAATATATTATGCTTCAACCAAAGTAAAATAAAGTAGGAGTAAGAACCTTTATCTCAGATAAACAAAAAGCAAAAATATATATCTTACTAAAGGAGTTAAAGAAGGAAACTATATCCTGCTAAAAGGCACAATAGACAACGAAGCAATATCCTTACTAAACATATATGCAACAAGCAGAATAGCATCCAAATTATTAGAGTGGAAGTTAAGGCAGTAAGAGGAAGAAATATCCAGCAAAAGTATACTAGTGAAAGACTTTGTTTATATATGAATATATATATGTATATATATATATATACATATATATATATATATATTTAGAAACGTATATTTAGAAATACATGTTTACATATATTTCTAAAGTTATAAATTATGTCTTATTACCATATGCTAACTGGTTAGACAATATCCTTACATAGAGTTAACCAAACAGTTTGAAAACTGGCAGATTATAGCTTATTGTTTTCAGAATAGTTATTTTTTTGAATTTATATATCTCCCTACCAACAATGGAGTATACAACTAGTTTGTGCTCAAAGAACTCTGGCAGATCTTATCATTTTTGAAATGGTAGGAGAAAAGTTGAAGGTATGTGTTGTCAATTGAGCAACCACTTAGAAGGTATGTTGGTTTTCTTCATTTGGCATGTCACTCATCTTAGGAGAATGCATTCTTTAGAGAAATTTAGAAAGTGAAATTTTCTGGAATGTATAGGGAAACTGGGGGGAGGAGTTCCCCAAAAAGCTAGAGAGAAGAGAATATCAAGGAGAAGAGTTTGATGGACAGTGTCAAAGGCTACAGAGAGAACAAGAATGATGAGGGCTAAGAAAAAGCCATTATATTTGGCTATTAAGGTATCATTAGCTTTTAACCAGGTATAATATCTCCATTTATTGTGAACATATTAAAATGATTGATTGCAACTGATAACCACAATAATAATTTTTTTTTAAATATTTGAAACATTTAATTTTAAGACCTCGAATTTCAAATCCATTCCCTTCCTCCCTTGTCACACATTCGCTTTGGGAAGATAAGTAATTTAGTATGTGTTGTACATGTATAGCTATGCAAAATATTACCATAGTAGATATATTGTACAAGGCTGCTTATAATTCCCTCCCACCCATCCCACCTCCCCCCTGGTGCATTCCCTACTTGATCCTGTCCCTCTTCTATAGGGGGTACTTCCAACCTCCCCTTACCCCAAGAATGCCCTCCCATCCATCATCCCTCCTCTCATCCCCCTTCCCCCTATTCTGCTGCAGGTTGAGATATCCCATTTAGTATGTATGTCATTCTCTCCCTGAATCAATTTCAATGAAAATGTGGTTTTGCCTTTTAGCATTCCTATTCTTCCCCTCCTCTGAAGCCATTTCCCCTTGCTTCTTCTACATGATACAGTTTACCCTACCCTGTCTCTCCCCATCTCCTCTTGCCACTTGCCTCTCTTACTTCATAATTTAAGCCCTTAGGTATCATCCCTTCCCAACAAATTCAACCTATGCCCTCTATCCACATATAACTGTAAACATACATATATATATGTGTGTATATATATATATATATATATATATATATATATATATACATATATATATGTATACATATATATACATTCACATACGTATTCATGTGACCATATACCCTTCTTTCATTATTTTCATACTGAGAAAAGTTTCATCAGTCACTGTTATTGTTTTTCCATGTAGGGATGTAAATAGTTTAACTTTGATAAGTTCCTTTTGATTTCTTTTCCCTGATTGCCTTCTCAGGTATCTCTTGCTTCTTATGTCTGGATGTCAAATTTTCTATTTAACTCTGGTTTTTTTCCTCAAGAATGCTTGAAAGTCCTCTATTCCACTGAATGACCATATTTTCCCCTGAAAAAAAAAATACTCAGTTTTACTGGGTAGGTGACCCTTGGGTTCATTCCCAGATCTTTTGCCCTCTGGAATATTAAATCCCATGCCCTTCTATCCCTCAGTGTAGAAGCTGCCAGGTCCTGGGCTATTCTGAGTGTGTTTGCACAATATTGAAATTGTTTCTTCCTGGCTGCTTGTAGTATTTTCTCCTTCATCTGGGGATTCTGGAACCTGGCTATAATATTCCTGGGAGTTTTCTTTTTGGGATCTTTTTCAGGAGGTGATCTGTGGATTCTTTCAACCTCTATTTTGCCCTCTGGGTCTAAAACATCAGGGCAGTTTTCCTTGAGAATTTTTTGAAGGGTGATTTCTACATTCCTTCTTTGATCATGGCTTTCAGGTAGTCCAATAATTTTTAAATTATTTCTCCTTGATCTATTTTCTAGGTCACTGGTTTTTCCCGTGAGATATTTCACATTGCCTTCTGTTCTTTCTTTTGTTTGGATCTGCTTAACAGCCTCTTGATTTCTCATACAGGCACTAGCTTCCATGTGCTCCAGTCTAACTCTGAAGGAATGAATCTCTTCAGTGAGCTTTTGAGATTCTTTTTCCATCTGACACATTTGACTTTTTAAGGCGTTCTTCTCCTCATTGCCCTTTTGGGCCTCCTTTGCCATTTGAGTTAATCTATTTTTAAGGTGTTGTTTTCCTCAGTCAAGCTGTTGACCCCCCATTTCATACTTTTCCTGCATCCTTCTCATTTCTCTTCCCATTTTTTCCTCCACTTCTCTTATTTGATATTTAAAGTCCTACTTGAGGTCCTCTATGGCCTGTAACCCGCTTATATTTTCCTTTGGGGCTTTTGGAGCAGGATTTCTGACCTCACAGTCCTCTGACTATTCCATGCTTTGATCCTCTTTGCCCCCAAAATAGGAGTCTTTTTTGTTTATTTTGTTTCCTTTGCTTTGGCATGTTGCCACTTAATTACTTGATTTTTGGGCTTGTTGCCACAGTAGAACTCTGTCACCAGAGAGGGGAGCTTTGTCCTGAACTTGTGGGGAGACAAATTTCGTTTCTGGCTAGCTGGATATCCACCCCACCACCTCCCCCCCCAGACCAAAATCCAATTCTAGGGGGATTAAAGCAAGAGTGATTAACCCCCAAGACTGATTGCTGGATCTCCCTACAGTTCGCAGGCCAGGAGCTGGAGCCTCTACTGAAAACTGCAAAATGGCGTGTCTCCTCAGTGGTTTCTAGCCCCCAGGGGAGGAAGCAGATGTGTTCCCCAGATACTGGTCCCAAAGTCCATAGAGCACTAACCTTTCACTTTGTCCTAGGCATGTCTGTGTTGACCATTCTGGAATCGCCACAGCTGCTGGTGTTCTGGGAATTTGGAATTTTGGCTGCAGTCCTTGTGATATTGATGGCTCTTGGGGCAGGAGGCACAGGTCATGATTTAACCAGACTTGAGCAGTAGAATGGCTACCTGGCCCAGGTAGAAGTAGATGAAATGCTTTGTCTCCTGCATCTTGTAGCTACTGAAGTTCCTCCCAATGATGCTGTGCCAGGTGGGGTTATACTTTTTGTCAAACTCCTTTTTAATATGGGCTGTTATGTCCTTCTCTATGTTGTACTTCTCCAGGGCCTGGGTGGCACACTCCATGGATTCCTGCTGCATCTCCTCCAATACATCCTCATTTTTTATAATGGCCTTGCAGTCACACCTGGTTACTGGGGGACAGGGGCTCTGGCTGCTGCGACTGGTACAGGTGGGAGGGGTCAGCGACTGTGAGGCTCAGGTACTCCGTCAGACTGGCAGGCGCTTTCACTGCCTAGACCGTTACACATCTCTAAAAGTAAACTTTTAATGGGTTTTTCTATTAACTAATAACATTTCCTGATACAATAGAAAAGTCACTGAAATATATATATTTAGAAAACCAATATTACAGAAGAGCGATTAAAGTACCTCTTATCTCTTTGAATGTTCTAAATATTTTATTTTTCAAATTGTGTGTAAAAGCAATTTTTAACAGACATTTTCTTTTAAATTTTGAATTTGCCATTCTTTCCCTTATTCGCTCCCTCCACTCCCACCTCATTAATAATGTAAGAAATTGTGTATAGGTTATACATGTTCAGTCATGAAAAAAACATTTCCACATTAATTCAGAGTGTTAAAGAATATATGAACATTTGTGTGCATTTGCGTATCAGACACACACACACACACACACACATTTGTAAAAAGTAAGTTAAAAAAGAAATATTCTTAGATCTGCATTCAGACACAATCACTGCTTTTTTTTTAAGTTTAAAAAGTAGATTTTATTACCTCTCGACACCCAAATCAGACAGTGCTTTCGCACAGATATTGTGCCTGTTTTATAGAGGTTCCATAGACAGGTTACA
This sequence comes from Gymnobelideus leadbeateri, assembly GCA_011680675.1. Taxonomy (NCBI): domain Eukaryota; kingdom Metazoa; phylum Chordata; class Mammalia; order Diprotodontia; family Petauridae; genus Gymnobelideus; species Gymnobelideus leadbeateri. The sequence continues at coordinate 169,560 of WOXC01006924.1, read as the reverse complement.
CAAGCTGTGATTACAATGAGGTAAGCTGAAACTCCAATGATTGTTCAGTGTACAATTGAAACTACAATTAGTGATTGGTCAGTATACATTTGAATTTCCTGCCAGCACAACTCCCTAGGCTAGGACTCCCAACTACAAATTATTCAAGGCAAAGCAAGGGGTGGGGATTCTGCCTGTTTACAGATTAAGCAAGGTGGAGTTCTCTGTTTTACAAATCAATGAAGGAAAGGTTGGGCTGCCTGTTTTACAAATCAAGGAAAGGGAAGGTTGGGCTGCCTGTTTTAAAACTCAAGGAAAGAGTGAGTGGAAAGGGAAGGGCAGAGTGGACCTGTATCCAACATTCCCTACTCTTTCTTGTAGGTATGTCAAACCTTTGGCACCCTAAAGGATGGTGTTGGTGCGGGGTATCCCTGATAATTAACATTAATTGAGTTAACACTGGATTTAACAAATTGTAGAAAACAGTTAATGAGATAAGGTCCTACAATTAGGGCTATGGTCAGAAGGAGGAGAGGCTAATACCAATACTAATACCAAGGCTGATATCAATTTACTGAGTTAGGGGTTTTCCAGGGGAACAGGGACTGATGCTCATTCTCAGAATTTTCCAGCTCCCTCTGTCCATCAGCAATATTCTGGCTTACCAACTTCAGACTCTCCCTCACCACTCCAGAGTTGTTGGCACAGAAGCAAAAAGCCTCACCTAGGACTGCACATAGGACACCCTGTTTAAGAAGGTCAAGGCCTCTGTGGTACCACCTCTGCCAGAGAGTCCACCTGTCTTTCCAGGGCTGAGATGGATTGCTCTATGTGGGAGAGGTCAATATTTTGTTGGCCTCCCCCTTAATCAAGGCTGCCATCCCAGTAGCTGCAGAACCTACAAGGCCCAAGCCCACTGAAATGGAAATGAGGAGTGTTACTGCCTGCCTTAGGTGGTGACTCAGCTGCCCTTCTGGGAAAAGTAATGCCAACCTTGTTCACCCGGGAGAAGGGTGACTCGGGAATTATGGCCACTAGGATACACAGGGGGCCCTCAGTGTGTTGTTGTCTGAGGAACACTGCAACAGAGACATATTAGGTAAAGCCATTGTGGCATGCCCACCAGGCTCCTAGAGGGGCAGGGAAGTAGTCTGAGCTAGAGGCCTGAATCTCGTGGTTTTGCCCATAAGTTTTTTTTACTGAAAGCTGGTTAAAGGATTGCTGGATGATATGAGGCAGAAACCTGTTCACTGTTCATCCCTGAGGGAAAGCATTTGGTGGTCCCAATCACAATTCTGTGTTGGATATAGGGGTGACTGGGGCATTTAGTGCCACCCCTACATAGTAAGGAGGCTGGGGTTCAACACAAATCCAGCAATCTTCCCGACGTGGTTAGAGCTGTTAGGTGTTTTACGAACAGCTGACAGAAGGGTAATTAAGGGGACCTGATAATTGTGAGATTCCTGAATCTTTGAAGATGGGGGGGGAGTGTATGACCTGAGTGGGCCCCATGTGGTGATAGCTGGTATTGTGATTTGGACACCGGGGTTCCCTATTGGGAGAGGGATAGCTAAGCAATGGGATGATGATGGGGGAGGGGCACAGGATGCTTCTTGGCATTCACTGTCCCTCCTCCTCCTCCTCCTCCTCCTCATCATCATCATCATCAGGGACTATGTATGATTCCCAGGACCGGGAAACATTGATTCCCCAGAGAGAGTCAGAGGGGTTTTGAGTGGTAAGATTTGGGCTTGGGTTGCTAGGGGTCAGACCCGATTGCATGTATTCAGAACAATGGGTCCAATCCCTCACGACCACCTGCCTAGTAGCATAGGGAGGCACCAGGACTAGGAGAGGGGAGGTAGTAAGCTGTGACAGAAGCACAGGTGCATAGGCATCCTGTATCTGAACAGAGCAGGCTGGTGAGGCCCCAAATAGTCCAGTTCTGGGGAACAGGGAGTTGTGTGCTCCAGGTTCTGGAAAGTTCAGGATTGTCCATTTCCTGTGGTTACCACACAGGTATAGCTTGGTCTCGGGGCATGGGGATTGTCGGGGACTGCGCATGGAGGTAAAAAGGGGAATCAGGGAGAGGATTGGATAGCCTTCGCTTTAGGGGGTCCTTGTGGACTTCTGCTTTCCATTCTGAGGTGATAGCATGCTTCACTCTGGTGCAATGGAGTAATGTGGGAATAGAGTCCACTTTGACAACAGTAGGCGTAGTGGGGATCATGATGTGTAGTCCCTTCCACCTCTGCTCCAGACCATGAATTTCTTTTCACCTGCACAGAATCCCCAGATTGAAACAGGTAAGCTGAGGCGGAACTCGGGATTGGGATCAGGAGAGCCCCAAACTGGAGGTCCTGGATCTACGAAAAGCCTAATGAGGAGCAAGTTGGAGTGAGGAGGCAGGTGCAATCTTCCCTCCGCAAGAACTGGGGCCCTGGAATGTCATCAGGGGCTAGCCCCCCTAGGGCTTGGGGCAAGCAGATGCTTACCTCTGGAGGCTGAGAGCTCTTCTTATTTGGGGATATTTGGGGTAACATGGAACACCCCAAATCCTTGTAATGGGGAGATAAGATGTGCAGGCATTGGGGCACAGAGATTCACCTTGCTATAATGGAAAAGTCAAAGGGGGTATGGGAGAAGATATGGGAATGAGCAGATTGGAGGAAGGGATATCTTGTGGGACTGCTATTCTGGGATGGTGGGTAGGGGAAAAACCGGGAAAAAATTGTAACCCAAAATCTGGCGGAAATGACTGATGTAAACCAGAAGTTGATAAAGCATTTGTTTAATTGGGAAAAAAAGAATTTATATGATGCAATATAATAATGTAATATAAAACAGTAAATAAAGTATGTTAAAATTCTTCCTGCATTAGTGTTTCACCTGAAATTATCAGGCATTTAGAATAGACCTTTCTCAGCTATAAAAAGATCTCTACATGCACTTATGCCTGAATATTTATATGTTTGCATTTATTTTAGCAAAGATTTCTTGTAAATTGTGCCATCTTATATTTCTTGCATTGTTAAACTATATAACAGTTCATTTCATAGGAATAAGACCTGGAATTATTTTGTGAGAAATCTCAAGTGAGGAAACTTCCACAAACATTATTTTGCCATCTTTTTTTTTCCCCCCAACTTCGGTGCTTAGAGAGTTGCCACATCACTGAAATGATAAGTGAGACACTCATGGTCAAAGACTCAATATTTATCAAATATACAAATTGATCAAAGTATTTCTTAACTTTAAAGCCAACTTCCTCTCCATCAGTACATATTATTTTATTTTATGGTTATGCACATATGTATACACGTATAAATATGTGTACACACATGTATGTATTTATGCATGCATGTATGTATATATTATATATATGTGTGTGTGTGTGTGTTTATACATACACACACACACACAAACTAAGTATTTTTAATACGAGGTCTGGCTCATAGAAGTCTTCTATGCCTAGTCACTATATTCTTTATTTCAATAGTTTAAGAATCTGTGTTTTCTTCAGCATAGTTTCTGTTTCTAGTCATGGGTATTTTCACCTCTTTACACCACCATAAGACATCTATCAAAATTGTTGTACTGAAAATAAATAAATAAATAAATAAATAAATAAATAAATAAATAAATAAATAAATAAAAGTACTACAAATCAAACATACTGATGAACTTCTCCATACATTTCTTATGCTGCTATTCAAATGACAAACCACTACTTGGTTTGTACTCCCAAGCTTTCAATAATTATAAGAGTGGCCAGAGCTTGTACTGTTAGTATGATATTCAAAAGCTCAAATGATGTTTTTTTTTCCCCTGATGCTTCAATGAGCTATAAACATATAACTCTAATAAATGCACAAAGTACTCCTTAATTTCACTCACACATGCACACATAAATATTTAAAAGTTTGCTTTATTATTTTAAAAATAACTGAAAATGAGCTTTTTTACATGATAAAGAATAGAATGCTAGGGCCAGTTTCCAAGCTTACATGATCAACGCCTGGAAGCAGGAAAGAAAGAAGTCCCTATTTTTCTCAGTTAGTTATATTCAGATGAGAGATTAGATGATTATTCAGATGTTCTACCCATTCATAGTATCTTTATTTTATCCTACTAATTCTTTGAGGCTACCTTCTGTAGATATGCACTTTGAGACATATCCTGGAGTCATTTGACAGCCAAGGGAAAAAAGTTTTATGTCATCATTCCAAATTTCCTTCAAGTTATGTCAATCTTTTGGAGCCAGCAAAACAGGGAAGACAGAAGAGTATCCATTTGGCACTAATTTGGAATATGGACAAGAGGTACTTATGTGTTAGACTATCTAGAAACTTATTTACCTTCTGGAAATCAAAGTCTTCCTTTTTTCTTTAGAATTCCAAATTGCTTATTTCCTATGCTCTTTGTCATATTCATGTCTCAAATCACCATTTCAATCTTAAATTCACTCATTTCCTAGAAAACAAACATGCAAAAATAATAATATTCACTGACTGATAGTTTGCCCCAAAAGTTTTAATGCAACTTTAAGCTATAAGTTTTAACATATAAACAAGCACTATATATACATATATGTATGTATGTATAGACACATATACAAGAGAGAGAGATTAATATATATCTGCATGTATAAGAATAAGGGCAAATCTTTTAACCTCTTTAGGGCTCAGGTTGTATAATGTCTCTTTCATATCAAAATTTATGATCAGTCTCATGTTAGTCTCAAAAAAAAAAAACCGATGATTTTGCTACTACAGATAATCTTATCAATAATTTACGATGAAGAAAATGATTCTATTGCACTGACTACTCGATATCATTCTTGTTATAAGTTTAAACTTTTTAAAGAAGTATGGTGTTACTTTGTTAACATTTTTTATATACTGCCAGTGCTCAATTCTAAATGTGAGCACTAATAATAACAATAATTATCTGTTCTTTTCTTTCATTGTTCAGATTGGCATTCATCTATTTTTTCCACATCACTCAACTTATCTTAATTTTTTGCTTCACTATATTTCTTATATATAGTTATTATACTATACTATATTATATTATCCTAAATTATTATTATAATTTATTATAATACTAATAATAATTATTATTACCCTAAAAATAAAAAAAAATTTAACCATTTCCTGATGCCCAGGCATCAAGGCCACATGAATGCTGATAGTGATTAACCATATAAATCCTCCACACAATGCAAAAAATATTGAATTACTATATTTTCTTCATAGCCATTTTAATTAAATCTCATCAAAACTTCTCTAGTACTTATGAATCTATCTAGAGGATACAATCTCAATTCTTCCACAAATAAGAATAAAATAAATTAATAGGGTAGACTTAGAGGCATATATCATTCTATTAGAGTGAACAATATATTTTTTTCAAAAGTCTTACTTTTGTCATTTTTTTTTAATTTAAACAAATACTTTATTAACTTCTGTTTTACATCATTCATTTCCGCCAGATTTTGAGTTACAATCATTTTCCCCCCATTATTCCCCTACCCAACCTCCCAGAATAGCAGTCCCACAAGATATCGCTTCCTCCAATCTGCTCTCTCCCATACCTTCTCCCATACCCCCATCGACTTTTCCATTAGAGGAAGATGAATCTTTGTGTCCCAATGCCTGCACATCTTATCTCCCAATTATAGGCAAAAGAGTATTAATAATAGTATTTATATATATATTTGAAACATTTAATGTTACGACCTTGAATTTCAGATCCATTTCCTTCCTCCCTTGTCACCCATTCTTTCTTGGGATATAAGTAATTAAGTATATGTTGTACATGTCTAGCTATGCAAAACATTATAATAGTAGATATATTGTACAAGGCTGCTTATAATTCCCTCCCACTCATCCCACCCCCCACCTGGTCCATTCCCTACATGATCCTGTCCCTCTTCTATAGTGGGTACTTCCAACCTCCCCTCACCCCAAGGATGCCCTCCCATCCATCATCCCTCCTCTCATCCCCCTTCCCCCTATCCTGCTGCAGGTTGAGATATCCCATTTAGTATGTATGTCATTTTCTCCCTGAACCAAATTCAATGTGAATGTGGTTTTGCCTTTTTAGCCTTCCTTATTCTCCCCCTCCTTTGCACCCACTTCCCCTACATGAGATAGTTTACCCTACCATGTCTCTCCCCATCTCCTCTTGCCACTTTCCTCTCTCACCTCATAATTTCATCCCTTGAGTACTCTCCCTTCCCAACAAAATCAACCTATGCCCTCTATCCATATATAACTGTAACCATATACACACACATTCACATATGTATTCGTATGACCACACCCCCTTCTTCCATTATTTTCATAGTGGGCAAGATATCATCAGTCACAGATATTGCTTTTCCATATAGGAATGTAAATAGTTCAACTTTGATAAGTTCCTTTTGATTTCTTTTCCCTGATTACCTTCTCAGGCATCTCTTGCTTCTTGCGTCTGGATGTCAAATTTTCTATTCAATTCTGGTTTTTTCCTCAAGAATGCTTGAAAGTCCTCTATTCCACTGAATGACCATATTTTCCCCTGAAACAAAATACTCAGTTTTGCTGGGTAGGTGACCCTTGGGTTCATTCCCAGTTCTTTTGCCCTCTGGAATATCATATTCCATGCCCTTCGATCCCTCAGTGTAGAAGCTGCCAGGTCCTGGGCTATTCTGATTGTGTTTCCACAATATTGAAATTGTTTCTTCCTGGCTGCTTGTAGTATTTTCTCCTTGATCTGGGGATTCTGGAACCTGGCTATAATATTCCTGGGAGTTTTCTTTTTGGGATCTTTTTCAGGAGGTGATCGCTGGATTCTTTCAACCTCTATTTTGCCCTCTGGATCTAAAACATCAGGGCAGTTTTCCTTGAGAATTTCTTGAAGGGTGATTTCTAGGTTCTTTCTTTGATCATGGCTTTCAGGTAGTCCAATAATTTTTAAGTTGTCTCTCCTGGATCTATTTTCCAGGTCAGTGGTTTTTCCCATGAGATATTTCACATTGCCTTCTATTCTTTCATTTGTTTGGATCTGCTTAACAGCATCTTGATTTCTCATAAAGTCACTAGCTTCCATTTGCTCCAGTCTAACTCTGAAGGAATGAATCTCCTCAGTGAACTTTTGAGATTCTTTTTCCATCTGGCAAATTCGACTTTTTAAGGCATTCTTCTCCTCATTGCCCTTTTGGGCCTCCTTTGCCATTTGAGTTAGTCTATTTTTTAAGGTGTTGTTTTCCTCAGTCAGGCTGTTGACCCTCATTTCATACTTTTCCTGCATCCTTCTCATTTCTCTTTCCAATTTTTCCTCCACTTCTCTTATTTGATTTTTAAAGTCCTTCTTAAGGTCCTCTATGGCCTGCAACCCGATCATGTTTTCCCCTGGGGCTTTTGGAGCAGGACTTCTGACCTCACAGTCCTTTTCCCGCTCTATGCCCCCAAAATAGGAGTCTAGGGTTGCATTTTTCTGTTTCCTTTGCCTTGGCATGTTGCCACTTAATTACTTGACTTTTGGGCTTGTTGCCACACTATGGCTTTAAGGCCAGATAGAGGAATTTTCGTCCCGAACGTGTGGGGGGCAACTTCCGTTTCTGGCAAGCTGTAAACCCACCCACAACTTCCACCCTAGATGACAATCCAGATCCAGGGAGGTTAAAGCAAGAGCGATTACCCCCCAAGACTGATCGCTGGATCTCCCCACAATTTGTAGGCTGGGAGCCGGAAATGCCTCTGAAAACTACAAAATGGCGTGTCTCCTCAGCGGCTTCTAGCCCCCAGGGGAGGGAGCTGACGCATTCCCCAAATACAGGTCCCAAAGTCCATAGGACACTAACCTCTTACTTTGTCCTAGGCAAGTCTATGTTGGTAATTCTGGCGTCTCCACAGTTCCTGGTGTTCTGGGGTTCCTCCAGCTGGCTGCTGGCCCTGCCACCCTGGGGCTAAAACCTCGGCTGACGTGGACCTGGGCTCGGCTGGGCTCCTGCGCTCTGCCGGCTCCCAGACCACTGCGCTGGTCCTTCCTGCAGGGTGCTGGGCTGTCCTCAGCGGGAGGTTAGCTTCTCTTTGTCGTTCTGTGGGTGCTGTGGCTCCAGAAGATTTTCAGAGTCCTTTTTTACATAGTTTGTGGAGAATCTGGGGGCAGAGAGGCTTGGACGAGCTGTTTCTACTCCGCCATCTTGGCTCCGCCCCCCCCTACTTTTGTCATTTTTTATTTCTTTTTACACTGTGCAACTTGATATTCAATTGAGTCTCCCCATTAACGCACCTCCATTCACTTGCCCTTTCAGCTCAAAAGACACTTAAATCCATTTCTTTGAAGACATATCATAGTCACAGTTGACAAGAAAAAGAAAGAAATGTCTGCCTATGTACTTTATTTCCTTGTGCTTATAAATTTACCCAGTAATTTTACTCTTTATCAACCTACTTCCTAAGATCAGTAATATTAATAATACTGTGTAAATGAGCATGATAATTTTAATTATACTTCTTATGTCGATGTTATTAACTAATAAATGCACCTGTTACAAATGGAACTAAGTTATTAGAGAACTGATAACTATGAATACAGAATGGGCATTGTGAACAATGTTTGAACATTCTGTTAGTTTTTTTTCTAATGCATTGTAATTGTTTTAGTAATATTTCTTTTTAACATTGTTACCCCTAATTTTGAAAATGATTCTAGGAAGTCTAATTAGTAAAATATGCTGATAAAAAGAAGGCAAAAAATTTTCTCAAATGAGTAGTTATTTTGAGATTTAGATAATGAGATATATGTATGTGTGTGAATATATGTATGTGTATAGATGTATGTATGTATGCTTGTATATATATATATATATATATATATATATATTTGTCTCTGTGTGTTTATATGTACACACACACACTCACACACACACACACACATATATAATAACCTTGGCAATTAGCTTTCAAATGAGTAAGTAGTTTAAAATAATAGATATAGAGCAAACATAGATCAGAAGATATTATACTTATATGTAAGATCTCTTGTCAAAATAAAGAAAAAAAAACAAATGTTAATAACAAAAGGTACAAAGGAGGAAAAATTTCAATATCAGCCTTTATTTAACTGATACATTACTAGGAAAAAATGGAAATGAGAAGAACAAACTTTACCCTAAAAATGCATTCAAATCAAGCATTTCATTACTAAGTTAACTGAAGAGCTCTTTTAGGCTTAAAATATATTGCTAGATGCCATACATTCTATTAGAGGAGTATGGAAAGATGTATATTTCCAGAATATGTTTATAGATATTTTGGAGTAAAATAGAAGAATTGAAGCCTATTTTCATGCAAAAAGAATAGGGAATATTATATTCAATCTAATATAAATTTCAATATTCTGACAGAGAACACTGATAGAATATTATTAAGTGGGACTGAAATCTACTACCATAATAAATAATCCACAATGTTACTATATCTTTAATAATGAACAGGATATTTTAGAGTTAAATTTTTAAACTATCCATGTTCTCTATGGGAGGAATTATTGAATAAAACACTGGTACATATTTTGAAATATACGTTCCTTTCAACTCCACCCTATCAAAAACATAGAATATTAAGTAATCAGCCTCTACAAATGATAAGAGTTTTTGATTTACAGTTTAAAACAGGAAAAATCATCAATGTAATTGTTTTCTCACATAATTTCCTAATACCTGATACAATAGGGCTCTGAAGTATAAATTATGGGAAATGTATTTTAATGCAAAGAGATGAGCACATATGATTTCAAAGAGTAGAGCTTAGTCCAATATAATGGAAAGAGCCATGAACTGGATGACATACAGTATGAATTTTTATTCAGACTCTGGATTTTTTTTTTGAACCATTAAGAATCTTTTTCATCCCAGTTTTTCTTTTACATTATCCCATGGAGTATTTTCCAAATCACATTAATGGGTTGGGTTGCCCCAAAGAAAACTACCCCACATTGATAGTACTATATGCTTCTGTGTTCCTAAACTTCATATTGTGAGCTCCTACCAGGGAATTTATCTTCAAATTATCTTATAATAGTCAATTAGAGTTTTGACAGAACATAAAATACTGTTTATGTTTTATATTGATTTCTAAAATTATAATTACACCAAAAATAAAATCATGGATCAATTTTATCATTGCATGCAAATGTAATAATAGTTAAACCTTAGTTAATCTCAGAGAAAGTGTGATGCTAGTGGATAGAGCCTATTCAGAATCTAAAATAACTGGGTTTAAATCCTGCCTCTGACTTGGACTGATGGTTTTCACCTTGCAAAGTCATTAAACTTCTTGGTATCACAAGCAAACAGAGTATAAAAAGAAAATAATTTCAATAATTTAAGAAAAAATACTGATCATGACTAATAACCATTGATTCAACATTAGAAAAGCTACAATAAAACCTCCTATTTTCAAAATCTATCTACTCTATAGTTATATCATTAGGTGAAGAAAAAGTGATTGATAATAATCAAACATTCATTTACAGGAAAAAAAATAGGTATAGTAGAATTTTCCCCAGTAAAACAGAAGGCATTTGCTTTAAGCCAAGACTCAGTTTAACATGCAATAGAGAAATATCAGAAGAATTTCTCCAACATATACATTCACAAAAATACACTTATCACCTCTTTTGTTTATTAGTATATTGAAAATTCCAACAATTACAATAAGACAGGAAAACAAAATGAAGTTAACATAGGAAATGAAAAGATAAGGTCATTATTTGAAGATCATTGAATAGTACATATAGACCAGACCTGCACAACTTGACAGGAGTTATGGGTCAAAATTAAAATAAGCTAAACTTCTCCAGGCCAAAGATAAGTTAGACTAGAGACAGACTGATGATGGCTGCTGTGAATCATTCAAAAACAGAAGAGAGTGCAGTGGCAACCCTACTATTTTTGCAGGCCACCCAAAATCCTTTCTTATGCCCCAACAATCGTGCAAGTCATATATTGTGCAGACATGACATAGACAATTCAATTACCAAAACAACAACAAAAAAATATAGATGTGATAAAGGAGTTCATGAGTCTTGCAATATATAACATCAACTGATAAAAATCATCACGTTTTTTGCTTTACTTACTCAGGGAGCATTTTAGCCATAAAACTAAATGACAAATTCTGTTGTCACCTCTCAAAATCCTTATTCACTTCATATTTCCTGCTTGTTTTCCTTCTCAGTCACCTTTAATTACTCCTCATGCATATCGTGTCCCTCACTATGAGAATAATCAAAATCTTATCCTGGACTCACTTTGGTTATAATTTTACACTCTATCACTTGGTACATTCATCTAATAACATGGTCTAAATTATTATTTCTATAAAACTTATTTACATATCTGTATATCCATTTTCAGCTTCTTTCATGATCTCCAACCCAACTTCAGTAACTAAATATTGGGAATTGCAGGATGATTTTCCAATTGATATCTCTAGTTCAATGTGTCCAAAACTGAAATTAACATTTTTTCACCTTCAGACCAACTCTCATTCCAAAATTTCCTATGGTTTTCTGCCTGGGCTTTGTTTCGTCACCAGGGCTCCTAGGCTTATTCTTCTCTGGAACTCAACTATGAGTACTTGGTCTACTTTAGAAGTCTATATCAACTCCTAAATTATTTTGAGACACTTCCTAGGGGGTGTTTTTCGTTTACAAAGTCACAGGTGGAGAGGATTTTGGAAAGATGGAGCAGGCAGTCAGATAAATCCAAGCTCTGCAGATTTCTCAAACAAACAAGATAAAATAGTGGCTTGGGGTGGATATAGAGTGGTAAAAATAAATACATTTTAGGTCAGAACAGTGTTCCACCTGGGACAATCAAAGAAAATGCAAAGAAATATCCCAGCACTGGATTTTGGTCGCCAAAATGTCTAAACACCTGCAAGGTAGTTCTGCTGAAACAGCAAGTAGTGAACCCTGGTACTAGCCATGTTGTGAGATAATCTGAGCCCTAGCCACAGGAACTTTCAATTCTGAGACAACACAGGGTGCCAGGTGTCTCAGCCAGGGGAGACTGAGGGAATCTCTGCTGAAAAGAAATGCCATATCCAGTTATATGGCCAACATTTGACCCAGCGCTAGAAGGAAGCAGGGCAGATCATGTAAGCAGAGAAGTGGAGCAGGGATACCACTGGCTGTAGGCACCTATATGCAGGAAATGTTCTTAGTTTCACTTCCATGCTGGAAGAGAGAACTGAAGAAGGATCTCAGGCCAGAGGCATCATTGTCTTCACCCAAAGAACAGAGATGATTACCAAAAAATAAATTACTACAGTTTTTTTTGGTTTTTTTGTTTTTTTTTAATGAGCAGTCAAAGGAGAAAGAATCTAATCATAGGATATTACTATGGGATTTCAGAAAACTCTGGGTTCATCTTCAAGAGCAGGATACTGAAGCAAGGAAATAGGCTCTTCTGTCCTGAAGAGTAATGACAAATGGTCACACACTGAAAAATAATGCATAAAAGAACTTTAAGAAGATTTTAAAAATCAAATGAGAGAGATTGAGGAAAATAATTTGAAATAGGAGAACAATCCAATAAAAATCAAGAAGAATATGAAGATAAAGTAAATCAATTAGAAAAGGAGATCAAAAATCTTAAGGGAGAGAATGCATCCTTGAAAATCAGACTTGGACACTGGGAAGCAAATGGAATAGTAAGAGACCAAGAAATAATAAATCCAAATACAAAGAATAAAATAATTTAAAAGAATATGAAACATCTCTTATGGTAAATGACACTCATCTGGAGAACAGATCAAGAAGAGAAAACATAAGAATAACCAGACCTCTTGAAAGCTACACTAAAAATAAGAACAATAAAATAATACAAAAAGTAATTACATATTAAATGTGCTGAAGTATTTGAATAAGAGGGGAAAGTAGAAATAGAATAAAATATCCACCAAACACCACTTGAGAGAGATCTATGGAACTACAGTACTGGGGGAGCTTAAATTCTCCCTCCCAAAATCTCATAGATCTAACTACAAAATGAACAAGAAAGAAGTGAATGAGGTGAATCAAATTCTAGAAAATTTTACATATGCTCTACAAGTGGAGAAAACTGAATAGAGATAATACTTTTTTTTCTTAGAGGTATATATCACCTACAGAAAAATTGACCATGTATTAGGACCTAAAAACCTCAGCATCCAATACAGAAAAATAGCAAGGTTAAATGCACCCTTTTTCAGATCATGCTGTAATAAAAATTGCATGTAATGAATCTTATTGGAAACTAATCGTCTGATGTTAAAGAATGAGTGGGCCAAGAAACATATCACAGAAATAATCAATAATTTCACAAAAGAGAATGACAATAATGAGAAATATATTGAAATTTACAGGATACAGTCAAAGTAGTTGTAGGGAATATTTTACCTCTTTAAATACTTAAAGAGAGGATAAGCTACTTAGAAATACAACAAAAAGAATTAGAGAAAGAACACAATAAAAATCCTCAGTTAAATAGTAAAATGGAATTTCTGAAAATCAGAGAAATTAATGATTTTTGAATTAATAAATAAAACTAAGAGTTTCTTTTATTAAAACAATAGACTAGATACTTTGATTTAAAAATGAAAGAAGACAATCAAATTACCAGCATCAAAAATAAAAAAAAGGATGAATTCACCACCCCTAAAGAGGAAAATAATACAATAATCAAGAACTATTTTGCTGAAGTTTATGCCAATATCTTTTAAATTACAAAATGCTTTATTAACTTCTAGTTGACATAATTCATTTCCACCAAATTTTGAGTTACAATTTTCCCCCTTTTTTTCCTACCCACCACCCCAGAATAGCAATCCCACTACATATCCCTTCATCCAATCTGCTCTCTCCCATATCTTCTCCCATACCCCCTTCGACTTTGCCTTTAGGGCAAGGTGAATCTCTGAGCCCCAATGCCTGGACATCTTATGAAATATTTGATTTTAAAACTTCGATTTTCAGATCCATTACCTTCCTCCTTTGTCACCCACTCGCTCTGAGAAGATAAACAATTCAGTAAGTGTTGTACATGTACACCTATGCAAAACATTACCATAGTGTATATATATATATATATATATATATATATATATATATATATATGTATATATTGTAAAAGACTGCTTATATTTCCCTCCCAACTGTCTCACCTCCCGCCTGGTCCATTCCCTACTTTGATCCTGTCCCTCTTTGATATTGGGTACTTCCAACCTCCCCTCCCCCCCAGAATGTCCTCCCCTCCATCCTCCCCTTTCTCATTCCCCTTTCCCCTACTCTCCTGCAGGGTGAGATATCCCATTTAATATGTATGTGATTCTCTCCTTGATCCAAATTCAATGAGAATATGGTTTTGCCTTTTGGCCTTCCTGTTCTTCCCTCCCCGCCCCCGCAACTTCTTCCCCTTGCCTCTTCTACAGGAGATAGTTTATCCTACCCTGTTTCTCCCCATCTCCTCTTGCCACTTTCCTCTCTCACCTCTTGACTTTACCCCTTAAGAATCATCCCTTCCCATCAAATTCAACCTGTGCCCTCTATCCATGTATACCTGTAAACATATGCCCATATACCCTTCTTCAATTATTTTCATAATGAGAAAGGTTTCATCAGACACAGTTATTGTTTTTCTATGTAGGAATGTAAAGAGTTCAACTTTGATAAGTTCCATTTAATTTCTTTTCCTTGATTACCTTCTCAAGCATCTCTTGCTTCTTGTGGCTGAATGTCAAATTTTCTATTCAGCTCTGGTTTTTTCGTCAAGAATGCTGGAAAGTCCTCTATTCCACTGAATGACTATATTTTCCCCTGAAACAAGATACTCAAGTTTGCTGGGTAGGTGACCCTTGGCTTCAATCCCAGCTCTTTTGCCCTCTGGAATATCATATTCCATGCCCTTCGATCCCTCAGTGTAGAAGCTGCCAGGTCCTGTGCTATTCTGATTGTGTTTCCACAGTATTGAAATTGTTTATTCCTAGCTGCTTGTAGTATTTTCTCCTTGATCTGGGAGTTCTGGAACCTGAGTATAATATTCCCAGGAGTTTTCATTTTGGGATCTTTTTCAGGAGGCAGTCGGTAAATTCTTTCAACCTCTATTTCACCCTCTTGATCTAACACATCAGGGCAATTTTCCTCGAGAATATCTTTAAGGATGAGTTCTAGGTTCTTTCTTTGATCCTGGCTTTCAGGTAGTCCAATAATTTTTTAAATGTTCTCTCCTGGATCTATTTCCCAGGACAGTGATTTTTCCCATTAGATTTTTCAAATTTCCTTCTATTCTTTCATTTGTTTGGATCTGTTTAACAGCATCTTGATTTCTCATAAAGTCACTAACTTCCATTTGCTCCAGTCTAACTCTGAGGGAATGAATCTCCTCACTGAGCTTTTCAGATTCTTTTTCCATCTGGCAAATTCGACTTTTTAAGGCATTCTTCTTCTCATTGCCTTTCTGAGCCTCTTTTGCCATTTGAGTTGATCAATTTTTTAAGGTGTTCTTTTCCTCAGTCAGGCTGTTGACTGTCATTTCATACTTTTCAAACATCTTTATCATTTTTCTTCCCAATTTTCCCCCACTTCTCTTATCTGCTTCTTAAGGTCCTGTATTGCCTGTAGCCAGCTTGTATTTTCATTTGGGGCTTTTGGTGCAGGAGTTCTGACCTCACAGTCCTCCTCCACTTGATTGATCCCCTTTGCCCCTAAAATAGGAGTCCAATGTTGAATTTTTCTGTTTATTGTTTCTTTTGCCTAGGCATGTTGCCACTTAATTACTGGATTTGGGGCTTGTTGCCACAGTAGGACTCTGCCACAAGACTGGAGAGCTACCATCCCAAATTGGGGTCTTCACAATTTCTACCCATTGGCTGGCCTCTGTAAAGCCTCCAGGAGCTCTGACAAATTGAATCCTCACCCCAAACTTCCCCCACAGACCACAATCCAGATCCAGGCAGTTTAAAGCAAGAGTGATTAACCCCCAGACTGATTGCTGGATCGCAGACCAGGAGCTAGAGCTGCCACTGATGCTGTAAAATGGCTTCTGTGTCCCCAGGGGAGGAAGCTGAAGTATTCCCCAAATACTGGTCCCAAAGTTCATAGGGCACTAACCTCTCACTTTGTCCTAGGCATATCTGTGCTGATAATTCTGGAATCTCCACAGTTGCTGGTGTTCTGTGGTCCCTCCAGCTGGCTGCTGGCCCAGCAGCCCTGGGGCTAAAACCAAGGCTCATCAGGGCCTCTGCTCAGCTCCCAGAAACTGTGCTGTTGGTTCCCATCTCCCTGTGCTGCCCGCTCTCAGAGTACTGCTCTGGCCGCTCCCTGCAGGGCTGCTGGGCTGTCCTCAGCAGGAGGTTAGCTTCTTTGTGTTGTTCTGTGGGTGCTGGGACTCCAGAAGTTGTTCAGATTCCCCTTTCACATTGTTTGGATGTGGTGTGTTTACGCCAATAATTTTGACAATGTAATTGAAATGGATGAATACTTACAAAAATACAAATTGCTTACATTTATTTATTTATTAACGCATTTGTTTGTTTATTTTTAGTTTACAGGATACAATTCCATAACTCTTTGAATTTCAAATTTTCAGTCCCTCCCTCCCCCTAACCTCCACGATGGCATATATTCCAGTGTAAGATCTGCAAATACTTTCAGATGGGGCATTAGTCAGGTTAAAAAGGCAGATTGTACAAGATGGAATGAATGCTTCAATCAGGATTCAAACTCAGTGTTTCTAGCTCTTGCTCTGGATGTAAGCATCTCTTTCCATCATGAGCCTTTTGAGATCGACTTATATCACTGCATTGCTGAACAGAGAGCAATATGTCATAGTTCATCATTACACATATATTGTGTGTGTTATGGTATACAAATTTCTCCTGGATTTACTCTTCTCAGTCAGCATCATATTGTACAAGCCTATCCAGGTAAATATGAAGTTTGTCTGCTCCTCTTTTCTTATAGTACATTAGTATTCTATTACATGCATATACCAAAACTTGTTCAGTCATTCCTCAGTTGATGGGCACCTCCTTAATTTTCAATTCTATACAACCACAAAAAGGCTGCTATAAATATTTTTGTACATATGGGCCTTCCTACCTCTTGTATGATCTCTGTGGGATATAACCCTAGAAGTGGTACTGCTGGGACAAAAGGTATGAAATTATATATAGCCCTTTGGGAATAATTCCAGATTCCTCTCCAGAATGGTTGGATAAGTTCACAACTCCACTAGCAATGCATTAGTGTTCCAATTTGCCCGCATCCTCTCCAGCATTTGTCATTTTCCTGCTTTGTCATCTTAGCCAATCTGACTGAAGAGATGTGGTACCTCAGAGTTGTTTTGATTTGCATTTCTCTAATCAATAGTGATTTAGAGCATTTCTTCATATGCTTATAGATATCTTTAATTTCTTTCTCTGAAAATTGCCTGTTCATATCCTCTGACCTTTTATCAGGTAGGGAATTACTTATATTCTTATAGATTTAACTCCATTCTCTGTATATTTAAGAAATGAGTCCTTTATCCGGGACATAGTTTTTAAAAATTCTTTCCCAGTTTCCCACCAACTCTTGATCTTGGTTACATTGGTTTTGTTTGTATGGAAACTTTTCAATTTAATGTAATAAAAATTATCCATTTTACATTTTATACTGCTCTCTTATTCTTGTTGGTGATAAAGTATTTCCTTCTCCATAAATCTGAGAGGTAAAGTATGCCTTGCTTTCCCAGATTGCTTCTCTCATCAGCCTTTATACCTAGATAATACACCATTTAGACTTGATTTTGGTAGAGGGTGGTAGATAATGGTTTATGCTCAATTTCTGCTATACTATATTATGCCTTTCCCATAAGTTTTTGTCAAATATTGTGTTCTTATCTGAAAAACTGGGGTCTTTGGGCTTATCAAACAATAGAATACTGTAATCATTAATTGCTTGATCTCTTGCACCCAATCTATTCCATTGATCCACTACTCTATTCCTTAGCAAGTACGAAGTAGTTTTGATGACTGATGCTATATAATACAGATTAAAATCTCGTATAGCTACACCACCTTCCCTAGCATTCCTTTTCATTAATTTCCTTGATATTCTAGACTGTTTGTTCTTCCAAATAAATTTTGTTACTATTGTCTATTGTTACGATTTGTTACTATTGTACTATTGAGGAAAACTATAAAGTAGTTTTTTTTTTTTGTAAATTGATTGGAATGGCACCTAATATATAATTTAATTTGGATAAAATTGTTGTTTTTATTATAAATATATATATATATAATTTTCCCAATTAGTTAGATCTAACTTTATTTGTGTGGGAAGTGTTTTATAGTTGTTATCATATAGGTCCTGGAAATGTTGTGGCAGGGAGATTCGCAAATATTTTACAATGTCTACAGTAACTTTAAATGGGATATCTCTTTCTATCTCTTGATCTTGAATTTCATTAGAGATGTGCAGGAATGTTAAGGATTTATGTGGGTTTATTTTATACCCTGAAACTTTGTCAAATTTATTTATTGTCTCAAATAGTATTACTTTATTCTCAAGGATTCTATAAGTATATCATCATAACGTCTTCAAAGAGTGATAGGCTGGTGTCTTCTTTTACTAATTTGATTCCTTTTATTTATTTTTCTTCTCTAACTGCTACTGTTAATGTTTCTAGTACCAGACTGAATAAGAGGGGTGATAGTGGACGCCATTGTTTCACTCCTGATCTTATTGAAAATGCTTCTAGTTTTTTTCTTTTCCTATTGCATAAGATACTTGCTGATAGTTTTGAATAGATGCTATCTACTGTTTTAAGGAGGGCTCCATTTATTCCTATACTTTCTAGCATTTTTAATGGGAATAGATGTTGTACTTTATCAACAGGGTTTTCTTCATCTATTGAGATAATCATGTAGTTTCTCCTAATTTTTTTGTTGATATGATCAATAATACTGATAATTTTCCTAATATTAAACCATCCTTGCATTCCTGTAATAAATCCCACCTGATTAAGGTTATTGGTCTTGTGATAGGTTGTTGTAGTCTTTTAGCTAATATTGCATTTAAAAATTTTGCATCTAAATTCATGAGGGAAAATTGGTCTATAATTTTCTTTCTGTTTTATTTAGGCATCAGTACCATATTTTTGTAATAGAAGGAACTTGGTAGGAATCATTCTTCACTAATTTTCCCAAATAATTTGTAGAGTATTGGAATGAATTGTTCTTTAAAAGTTTCATAGAATTCACTAGCAAATCCATCTGGCCCTAGAGATTTTTTCCTAGGCATTTCACTAGTGGCTTGTTTGATTTCTTTTTCTGAGATGGGGTTATTTAAATAAATTATTTCCTCTCCAGTTAATCTAGGCAACTTGTATTTTTGTAAATATTCATCCATTTTACTAAGATGTTCAATTTAAGTGCATACAACTGGGAAAAATCATTCCTAATTATTGTTTTGATTTCCACTTCATTGTAGGTAGATTCGCCCTTTTCATTTTAATAAGCATAATTTAGTTTTCTTCTTTCTTTTTTTATCATAATGACTAAGGCTCTATCAGTTTATTTTCATAAAACAAGCTCTTAGATTTATTTATTAATTCATTGTTTTTTCTAATTTCAATTTTAATAATCTCTCCTTTGATCATCAATATTTCTAATTTATACTATATTGGGGATTTTCAATTTGTTCTTTTTATTTTAGCTTTTTCAATTACATGACCAATTCATTGACCTCCCTTTTCTCTAATTTATTTATGTATGCATTCAGGGATATAAAACTTCCCCTAAGAACTGCATTTAATATATCCCACAAATGCTGCTATATTGTCTCATTATTATCATTCTCTTCAATGAAATTAATGATTCTTTCTATAATTTTTTGACCCACTCTTTTTTTTTTAATAAAGCAATTGGGATTAAGTAACTTGCTCAAGGTTACACGGCTAGTTATTTTTTTGTGTACGGGTTCTTATTTTCTGAGGCCAGATTCGATCTCGGGTCATCCTAACTCTGAGGTTGACTCTCTTACTCACTGTGCCACCTAGCTACCCCGACCCACTCATTCTTTAGGATTAAGTTGTTTAATTTCCAATTAGTTTTTAGTCTATCTTTCCATGGCCTTTTATTGCATATTATTTTTATTGCATCATGATCTGAGAATGATTCATTTGATATTTCTGCCTTTCTGCACCGAATTATGAGGTTTTTCTTCCCTAGTACATGGTTTAATATTTAGTATGTACCATGAACCGCTGAGAAGAAAGTAAATTCCGTTTTATCCCCATTTAGTTTTCTCCAGAGATCTATTATATCTAGTCTGTCCCAAATTCTATTGACCTACTTAACTTTTTTTTTTTTTGAGGTTAGATTTCTCAAGTTCAGAGTTGGGGGAGATTAAGGAACTCCACTAGCAGAATTTTGCTATTTTTTCCTCTAATTCCTTTAGCTTTTCCTCTAAAAATTTGGATGCTATACCACTTGGTGCATATATGTTAAGTAATGGTATTGCTTCATTCTTGATGGTGCCTTTTAGTAGTTTATAGGTTCCTTCCTTATCTCTTTTAATTGGATCTGTTTTTGCTTTTGCTTTATCTGAGATAAGGATTGCTATCCCTCCTTTTTTAATGTAGCTGAGGCATAATAAATTCTACTCCAGCCTTTTACCTTTATCCTGTGGGTATCCCTTTTTTCAAATGTGTTTCTTGTAGACTACATACTGTAGGATTATGGTTTTCAATCCACTCTGCTATTTGCCTCTGTTTTTTGAAAGAGTTCATCCCATTCACATTCACAGTAATGATGTCTATCTGTCTCTACCCCTCCATCCTATTCCTTCCTCTGCTTATGTTTTTGTTTCTACCTTCACCCTTCCCCTCTTTTAGGGTTTCTCTTTTCACCACGACCCGCTGACTGTTCTCACCATTTGACCCCCTTTCTTTACCTACCCCCTCCCCTTACTACTATTTTCCTACACTCTAAAACCCCCTTTACTCCCCGCTTTTTATCTTCCCCTTACCCTCCTACAGCCTTTAGGACACAATGCATTTTTATACTTATCAGAGTACTTTACTGCCCCTTTGACACCAAACCAATAAGAGAAAATTTCAAACAGTGGTCCTCTCCCTCAATATTTTTCCTCTATTTAATGCATTTTCATGTCTATTCACGTTAGAATCTTAAACTTAACTGCTCCTCAGAGTCCCTGATTTATTAGGAGGAAAAGTGATACTGACCTAAGGACTTCCACTTCATCTTGACTAAAAGTTCATCTCTCTGTTTTTGAACTATGACCCACAACTGGGTCTAGTTAATGGAATTCCCAAACAGCATTTGATTCTACAATCAATGATATCATTAGAGTCCCTTTTAGTCTCACTTTTGAGCAGTTGCTAGGTCATCTTATTGTCTCTGCCTTGGGAACTTCTGAACTATTGCTGTTTCTCCCAATACAATTTAGTATTATCACCAGTTTCTCAAAAACATGAATTTTGGACCAGCCTCTGTCCTCATATCAGAGATCTTTCTTCCTGATCCCCTAAGTTGTGAAGCCTGAAGAATAACTCACTGTAGCATTTCGTTGTCTTTGCCACTTTAGAATTTTTTTTTTTGTAATCAGGGAAGGCAAAGCAATTGGGCTTAGGTGACTTTTCCAAGGTCATGCAACTAGTAAGTGTGTCAATTGTCTGAGTCAGGATTTGAACTCAGGTTCTTCTGACTCCAGAGCTGGTGCTCTATTGACTGCACCACCTACTTGCCCCAGAATTTGATTTTAGGTATTATTTTAAAACTGTTTGGAGGTAAAAGTCAGGAGATCTCAGCTTAGTGGTTTCTCTACTACACCATCAAGTCTTCACACCCGAAAGTGCCTTCCAACTTTTTGTTTCATTCCTCATTTCCAAGAATAGGACTCGATGATACTGAACCTTGTCTCTGGTAACCAAGGTCTATCTTTAATTGTTGGTTACTCCAGTGTTATTTACAAAATGAAATGTTTTCTGAATGGACAAAGATTCTAAACATCACCAGGTAACCATGATTCTGAAAGGTCATGTGATTTAGTCCATCCGGCTCCATTATTTTCCAAGTCTATCTTGTTAAGGAATGTGGCATTTGAGTGTGTGTGTGTGTGTGTGTGTGTGTGTGTGTGTACAAATAAATGGTGGATGTGCATGCAAAGACTGAGGCATGAGATGTGGGAAAATATGGTTTATATTTTTATTTTGCTTTGAATCTGTTTTACAAGAAGGAGCAGTATTAAGAGTCAGAAAAACATAACTGAAATCCAAGCAGTTTCATTTATATACCTAATAAAGTGGGACAAATCACTCAGTACCCTTAAACCTGTTATCTCTAATGGAAATTGATAAATTGAATTAGTTGATTTATAACTACTCTTCCATGTTTTAATGTTAAAAAGTCATGGACCAATAAACATCGCCATGAATATTAGAGGAAAAAGCCAACATCTATGGCTGGAAAGGTAAGAAGAACAGTTGCTCACCTTCTCCTCCAACCTAAATGGTTACAGAACTAAACATCTAATCTAAAATAGCTGTTCCAGTAGCCAAATGCCTGTTGATTTCTTTTCTATGTAACTTTTCTACTTAGCTTTTATTTTTTAATTTAATAGAAAATAGAATGTAAATTTTCCCCAAAAAAGAATTTATAAGTGTGATCTTTCCTTAAATTATTTGATCTTAAGCAGGTAGGATAGAATAAGATATGTACTACTACTAAAAAGAGGGGAAAAAACAACAAAAAACATATACTCTGGGAATCAAAATATTGACTGGTGAGAAAACACAGATGGCTCATGTATTCTGAGCCACATGGTACAAAAACTTTTAATGACTACAGAAAGGCAGCATTTCCAAGCCAAGAAACTTGCTTCCCTTAAGCAAATTTAGAGAATATGGACACATATTTGGGGGTTGATTTGGATCACTTTAACTTTCTACTTATATGTTGTAATCGAATCTCTCCCCAAACTCAACAAACTACATAAACCTGAGCTCACTACCAAAATGATGTAAATACTGGAGATATTTCAAAATCTATAGAACTGATGAAACAATCTAACAATCTCTTTATTTTTAAAGTTTAAATTTTTTATTTATTTTTTTCAAATTGCACACAAAAAGACTTCTTTTTTATGCTTTTTGGAGGGGAAATTTGGCTTAAGTGATATAAAACAATTTTAACATTTTAACATTTAAATAGAAATTAAATTAATTAATTAAATTAAGTTAAAGAGAAATTATGGGGTGGCTAGGTGGCACAGTGAAAAGAACACTGGCCCTCGTGTCAGGGGGACCTTTGTTCGGCCTTAGACACCGAACACTTACTTGGAGTGTGACATTGGGCAAGTTGCTTAGCCCCAATTGCCTTCCAAAAAAAAGTAGGAATAAATTATGTTACATATCAAGTTCTCTTCCTTTCTTCCCTCTCCTTTCCTTGAAAAAGCAATCTGATGCATATATATATATATATATATATGTATATAGTATTTTATATATATATATATATATATATATGTATATAATATTATGCAAAACATTTTCCTGAAGAGGGAACTGGGAGCAAAGACGACAGAGTAAGCTTTAAGTGGTTCTTTCTCTCCCTTATCAATAATGAAAAACTCAGTAAACCTTCAAAAAATCCTGGGAAAATGGAGGCAATAGAAAGATGAGGTGCAGCAATTTTTTATCATGGTAAGCCTGGGGGATTAATGGGAAGGCTCGTTTTTTTCTCTGGTGGAAAAGGAGCAATACAGGGCAGAAGGCATCTTGGAAAACAAACCTAACCTCAGAAAATCTTCAGCAAATGTTGTGGCCCCAGTTGGAAGCATCAACACAACCCACCATGCCCCTTTCCTATGCCTTGGCACAGACAGGAGCATCAGGAGCTCCAGCTGAGGGAATCACTGCATGTGCCAGTGGGCAGGTGTGTAAAAGCAGCTGAACCTCTCTAGGCTTCAAAGCAGGCCCAGGTGAGAAGTCATCCTTCACCAGCCAGACTATCCCCAACAATGAGTCCTTCAGTGCAGCACCAGGGAATCACACACACACACACACACACACACACACACACACGAATTAGCTTTAGCACATACCAGTCACCACAACCATTTCCACCTCAGGAGCAGGTAAGCTATCAGACCCATAAAGAATATAGCTGTCATCCCCTGAGGCTCCAGCACACAAAACTAGTAGCTAAGACCTTGATGCTGAGCAGAAGATAAGTACAGTACTCCTTGAGCTCCAGATGCAGAGATCAACTTGAAAGCCAGGGAAAAGGCAAATGCCATGAGCAAAAACAAATAAACAAACAAAAATAAATAAAACAAACAAACAAAAAAAGAAGTTGAACATAGATTCTTTCTCTGATTACAAGGATGATCAAAAAAATTCAGAAAAAGACATTGTCAATATATCCAACAACAACACCACCATCAACAACAACAAAAACTCAAAGGGCAATATGAATTGGCCTCAAGTCCAAAAAGTCTTCTTGGAAGGACTCAGGAAGGAGATTAAAACTCAAATAAGAGAGACAAAAGAGAATTTGGGAAAATAAATGAGAGGTAAGGAAGAGAGAGTCAACAGCTAGGTAAAGGAAGGACAAAAGTTGACTATAGGAAATAATATATTAAAAATTACAATTGTGGGACAACTAGGTGACAAATAAGTATAGAACCAACCCTGGAGTCAGGAGGGCCTGAGGTCAAATCCAGGCTCGGACACTTAAGACTTATTAGCTGTGCAACTTTGGGCAAGTCACTTAACCCCAATTGCCCTGCCTTCCCTACTCCAAAAAATTAAAAAAAAAGACTACAAAAATTTACAATAACAATTGAACAAATTGGGGGGGTTGAGAAGTCCATTGGAGAAAAGAACTCCTTAAAAAGTAGAATTAGTCAAATGTAAAGCAGGCAAATAAACTACCTGAAGAGAAGGGAAAAAATATATATATATATATATATATATATATATATATATATATATATATATATATATATATGCTTAACAAATAGATTTGAACAAATGGAGAAGTAGGTAAAAAAAAAACTATGTGAAGAAATCAATAAGCTGAAAATTAGAATACGGAGTCAAGATGGAGTCGAAACGGGACTTCCCTGCAGCCCTGGTTCCATCTTCCCCAATTCATGTAAAAGGGATCTCTGAACAAACTTTGGAGCTGCAGAACCCAAAAATGATAGAAAGAAGCTAACCTCCTGCTAAGGACAAACAGCAGCCCGGCAGGAAACAGCCAGAGCAGCACTCTGAAAGGTGAGCCCAGGCCCCAGTGAGCCAGAGGTTTTAGCCCCAGTGTGGGCCTGACCAGCCACTGGCTGGAGGGACACCAGAACACCAGCAGCTATGGAATTTCCAGAATTATCAACACATAGATGCCAAAGAAAAAGTGAGAGGTCATTGCAGTATGAATATGATACCAAGGAGATGGGAGTGCGTCAGCTTCTATCCCCTGGAAAAAGAAGGGGCTGAGGCCGGTGGTACAGCCACTACCACGTGGAAGCTTCAGCTCCTGGACTGCAGACTGTAGCCGGACAAAGCAACCAGTATGAGAGGTAATTGATCGTCCTTTAACATGGTGGATTAGGATTGCTGTATAGGGTGGCAGTCTTGGGGTGTGTAACCCATTTGCAAGAGTGTGTGGAGGCTTCAGAGATGGTAGACAACTAATACCTCTGACAGCAGAGAAAACCCCAGTATTTGGGAACAAAGCCCCCTGTCTGTTGTCAGACCCCTACTGTGGAAACAAGCCCAAAAGTCAAGTAATTGAGTGGCAACCTGGCAAGGCAAATGAAACAAAATAAACAGAATAATGAAACATTAGACTCCTATTTTTGGGGCAAAGAGGATGGAAGCATGGAACATTCAGAGGACTGTGAAGTAAGAAATCCTGCTCCAAAAGCCCCACACGTTAATATGAGCAGGTTACAGGCCATAGAGGTCCTTAGGAAGGACTTTAAAAATTAAATAAGAGAAGTGGAGGAAAAAATGGGAAGAGAAATGAGAAGGATGCAGGAAAAATATGAAATGAGGGCCAACAGTCTGACTGAGGAAAACAACACCTTAAAAAATGAACTAACTCAAATGGCAAAGCAGGCCCAAAAGGGCAATGAGGAGAAGAATGTCTTAAAAAGCCGAATTTGACAGATGGAAAAAGAATCTCAAAAGCTCACTGAGGAGATTCATTCCTTCAGAGTTAGACTGAAGCAAATGGAAGCTAGTGACTTTATGAGAAATCAAGATACTATTAAACAGAACCAAACAAATGAAAGAATAGAAGGCAATGTGAAATATCTCATGGGAAAAACCATTGACCTGGAAAATAGATCCAGGAGAGATAATTTAAAAATTATTGGACTACCTGAAAGCCATGATCAAAGAAAGAACCTAGAAATCATCCTTAAAGAAATTCTCGGGGCGGCTAGGTGGCGCAGTGAATAGAGCGCCGGCCCTGGAATCAGAAGGACTTGAGTTCGGAGCCGGCCTCCGACACTTAATCCACACAAACAAAAACCTAGCCGTGTAACCTTGGGCAAGTTACTTAACCCCAATTGCCCTAAAGGGGCGGCTAGGTGGCGCAGTGAGTAAGAGCGTCGGCCTCGGAGTTGGGATGACCCGAGATCAGATCCGGCCTCAGAAAATGAGCACCCACGCATAAATCAAAAAAAATGACTAGCCGTGTAACCTTGAGCAAGTTACTTAACCCCAATTGCTTAAAAAAAAAAAAAATTCTCATGAAAACTTGCCCTGATGTTTTAGACCCAGTGGGGGAAATAGAGGTTGAAAGAATCCACTGATCACCTCCTCAAAAAGATCCCAAAAAGAAAACTCCTAGGAACATTATAGACAGGCTCCAGAACTCCCAGATCAAGGAGAAAATACTACAAGCAGCCAGGAAGAAACAATTTCAATATTGTGGAAACACCATCAGAATAGCCCAGGACCTGGCAACTTCTACACTGAGGGATAGAAGGGCATGGAATATGATAATCCAGAGGGCAAAAGAGCTGGGATTGGAACCAAGGGTCAGCTACCCAGCAAAACTGTGTATCTTGTTTCAAGGGAAAATATGGTCATTCAGTGGAATAGAGGACTTTCAAGCATTCTTGATGAAGAAAAACATAGTTGAATAGAAAAGTTGACATTCAGATGTAAGAAGCAAGAGATGCCTGAGAAGGTAATCAAGGAAAAGAAATCAAAAGGAACTTATCAGAGTTGGACTATTTACATTCCTACACGGAAAAACAATAACTGTGTTTGATGAAACCTTTCTCATTATGAAAATAATTGAAGAAGGGTACATGGCATATGTTCACAGGTATACATGGATAGAGGGCACAGGTTGAATTTGATGGGAAGGGATGATCCTTTTTTTTTTTTTTTTGGAGGGCAATTGGGGTTGGGTGACTTGCCCGGAGTTGCGCAGCTGGGTTTTTGTTTATGTGTTGGGTGTCTAGGGCCGGATCCGGGCTCGGGTACTTCTGGCTCCAGGGCCAGTGCTCTGCTCGCTGCACCACCTGGCCGCCCCAAGGAAGGGACGATTGTTAAGGGGTGAAGTCAAGAGGTGAGAGAGGAAAGTGGCAAGAGGAGATGGAGAGAGACAGGGTAGGGTAAACTATCTCATGTAGAAGAGGCAAGGGGAAGTAGTTGCAGGGGAGGGGAAGAACAGGAAGGCAAAAAGGCAAAAGCATATTCTCATTGAAGTTGGCTCAAGGAGAGAATCACATACATACTAAATCGAATATATTACCCTCACACACTCTCCTGAGTAGGGGAAAGGGGGATGAGAGCGGGGATGATGGAGGGGAGGACATTCTAGGGGGAGAGGAGATTGGAAGTACCCACTATCAAAGAGGGACAGGATCAAAGTAGGGAATGGACCAGGTGGGAAGTGAGACGGGTGGGAGGGAAGTATAAGCAGTCTTTTACAATATATCTACTATGGTAATGTTTTGCATAGTTGTACATGTACAACATATACAGAATTGCTTATCTTCTCAGAGGGAGTGGGTGACAAGTCAGGAAGGGAATGGATCTGAAAATCAAAGTTTTAAAATTAAATGTTTCATAAGATGTCCAGGCATTGCGGTTCAGAGATTCCCCTTGCCCTAATGGCAAAGTCGAGGGGATATTGGAGAAGATGTGGGAGAGAGCAGATTGGATGAGGGGATATCTAGTGGGACTGCTATTCCGGGGTCCTGGTAAGGAAAACATGGGGGAAAAATTTAACTTCTAATCTGGTGGAAATGAATGACGTAAACCAGAAGTTAAAAAAGCATTTAATTAAAAACAAAAAGATACCTGAGAAGGTAATCAGGGAAAAGAAATCAAAAGGAACTTGTCAAAGTTAACCTATTTACATTCCTACTTGGAGAAG
Source organism: Gymnobelideus leadbeateri (assembly GCA_011680675.1). NCBI lineage: Eukaryota > Metazoa > Chordata > Mammalia > Diprotodontia > Petauridae > Gymnobelideus > Gymnobelideus leadbeateri. The sequence goes on along the minus strand of WOXC01006924.1, from coordinate 141,139 downwards.
CAGTAACTGACTGATGAAACTTTTCTCATTATGAAAATAATGGAAGAATGGTATATGGTCACATGAATACATATGTGAATGTGTGTATATATGTTTACAGTTATAAATGGATAGAGGGCATAGGTTGAATTTGTTGGGAAGGGAAGATACCTAAGGGATGAAATTATGAGGTGAGAGAGGAAAGTGGGAAGAGGAGACGGGGAGAGACAAGGTGGGGTAAACTATCTCATGTAGAAGAAGCAAGGGGATATGGCTGCAGGGCAGGGGTAGAACAGGAAGGCAAATAGGCAAAACCACATTCCAGTTGAATTTGGTTCCGGGAGAGAATGACATACATAGTAAATGTGATATCTCAACCTGCAGCAGAATAGGGGGACGGGGGATGAGAGGAGGGGTGATGGATGGGAAGGCATTCTTGGGGAGGAGGGGAGGTTGGAATTACCCACTATAGAAGAGGGACAGGATCATGTAGGGAATTGACCAGGTGGGGGGTGAGATGGGTGGGAGGGAATTATAAGCAGCCTTGTACAATATATCTACTATGGTAATGTTTTGCATAGCTGTACATGTACAACACATACTGAATTGCTTATCTTCCCAGAGGGAATGGGTGACAAGCGAGGAAGGGAAAGGATCTGAAGTTTGAGGTCTTAAAATCAAATGTTTGAAATATAAAAAAAAAGAAGGTTCAAAAACTAATGGAGGAAAATAATCCATTAAAAATTGGAATCAGTCAAATTAACGCTGTTTTGAGTTTTTTTTTTTTTTTTGGTTTGTTTTTAACAAAGTCTTGAAAGTCTAAGGTTTGTTCAAATGCTCATTTTATTTTTAATTCAACATAATGATTGATTTAATTCAACATAATATTTTGGCATGTTATATTTTCAGCTGGAGGCCCAATTATTTTGCTTTTCCATCTATAGTTTTCAAAGATATGTGGTTTTTTAATGTCTCCACTGCTATTTTTTGTGTGATTATAATTTTGGTACCATCATATGTAAAATACTTTAACATTTTTGCTTTTAATATTTTATGCTTGAATTGGGGATTTGGGAAATTGATTATGATATTTTTCTGGGTTTTCATGATAGGATTTCTTTTAAGTAATGATCAATTTTTTTTTCTTTTTCTACTCCCACTCATCCCCTTGTTCTAATGCTTTAGGGCACTCGCGTTATCACAACAATAATCTTTTATCTTAATTATAACATTCAGTTAGGCAGATTATTTTTTATGTTTTCTTTTCTTAATATGTTCTCCAAATCTTTTCTTTTTCTTATAGGATGTTTCACTTTCTCTTATATTTTTTAAATTATTTTTATTTAATTATTTATTGATCTCTTATAATTCCACTGGTGTCACCTTACCAAAGTCACATTTAAAAATACATTTATTTATTTTTTTGAGTTTCCAAAATTCAATTCCACAAGATTTTGAGGTACACATTTTCTCCCCATCTGTCTGCTACTTTATACCCACAATATAGTAAGCATACTGAATGCCTCTTCCCCCAATCTGTTCTCTCTTATGTCCTCCCCTATTTCTCACTTATTTTCTTGTAGCCCAAGATGGATACCTATACCCCCTTGCCGGTATATCTTATTTCTCAGTTGCATGTAAAAAAAAAAAAAAGAAGAAATAATTTAAGAATTAGTGGATTACATGTTGATGAAAGGCATCATCAAATAAATAGTCTAGATATCATATTACAAGAGATTGTCAAGGAAAATTGTCAAGAAAGCCCTAAACCAGAAGATAAAATTGAAATTGAATGATCCACCTTTAATTACCAAGTGAAAAAAAAAACTGCAAAAAGAAAATCCCCAATAATATCATAGCCAAATTTCATACCTCCCAGACCAAGGAGAAAATGTTTCAAGTAGCCAGAAAGAAACCATTCAAATAACAGGGAACCTAAATCAGGAAAACACAAGATTTAATAGTTGTTATGTTAAAGTGTTTAAGGACTTGAAATGTAATATTCCAGAAATCAGATTAGCTGGGATGGCCACCAAGAATCATCTGTCAAGACAATTTGAATTCAAAACACAAAAATCAAGACAAGCCTCAAAAGGTGAACATGGAAGATAAATCATAAAATAGTCAATAAGGTTAAATTGTTTACCTTATTAAATGGGAATGTGATATATATGTATCTCATAAGAACTTTCTTATTAAATCAGGTGGAAGGATTTTACATATAAAGATGCTCCTGTAATGAGTTGATTTTGTTGGTTTGGTACAAAAAAAAAATCGTTGGCCAATGACGAGGGAACCCATAATACAAGAGGGAAGGGAGAGAAAGCATACCGAAAATAATCTGACATAAAAGGATCACACAAGGAAGAGATTTTAGAGTGGAGGGAAATACGATTAGGGGGGTCAGGAAATGCTTGACCCTCACTCACATTTAAATTGATCCAAGTAGGTTCATGTGCGTCTGTATGCACATGAGTGTGTGTATGTGTATATATACAGATTCATACATATGTACATGTATACACGCAATTGGTAAAAGAAATCTATCTTATGTATAACAAAGTAGGATGAATACAAGATAAGAAAAATGAAGGGTCATAAATAGGAGAGCAAATAAAAGAAGTTAGTGGTCAAAAGAAAAACAGGTACTAGAGGAGTGACTGGATAGAAAGAGAGGAGGATAAGAAAAAGAAAATTGGATGGAGGCAAATGTATTTAATAATCATAACTGAGAATAAAAATGAGAGGGACTCACCCATAAAATTGAAGTGGGTAGCAGAATGGATTTGAACCCAAAATGCAACAATATGTTATTTAAAAGAAACTTGAAATACAGAGGTACACATGGAGTTGAAATAAGGAGATTGAGCAGAATTCATTATACTTCAGGTCAAGCTGTAAAAAAAAGGAGTAGCAATCATGATCTCCGACAAACCAAACAAACAAATACATATATATATATATATATATATATATATATATATATATATATATATACACATATATTTAATTAGAAAGAATAAGGAGAGCAACATCACCTTGCTAAAAGCAACCATATAAAATGAAAGAATATTAATACTAAAAAGGATCCATCAAGTGGCATTGTATCCAAATTCTTAAAATAAATGTTAAATAAATCACAGGTTGAAATATAAAGAAAAATTATGATAGTATGATTTTTAAAATATTTCTCAAATTATGACAAAAATAGCTGCTATAAATATTTTTGTACGTATGGTTCTTTTCCCCACTTGTATGATGTCTTTGGGATCCAACCTTAGAAGTGGTATTTCTGCATCAAAAGGTATGGATATTTTTATAGCCCTTTGGGCATGCTTCCAAATTGTTTTCCAGAATGGTTTGCTCATTTCAGAACTCCAGGAACAAGGTATTAGTATTCCAGTTTTCTCACATCTTCTCCAGCATTTATCATTTTCCTGTTTTGCAATGTTATGGAATCACATAGGTGAGATGTGTACCCAGGAGTTGGTTAGATTTGCATATTTTCTGATTAATAGTGATTTAGAAAATGTTTCATGTACTTATTGATATATTTAATTTCTTACTCTGAAACATATCCGTTGCCCATTTATCAATTGGGGAATGGCTGGTCTTTTCTAATTTGATTTTTGCCCATTGTGATTGCTTTTTTTCCTGACTTTTAAATGGGATCTCTGCTTCAGGGGCACAGGGTGCTTTGTCCCGTAATTCTTGTGGTGGGTGCTAGTGGCCTCCATATTTGGAATTTCTTGTGTATTTGTGAAGTGATCCAACAATCCAGAAGAACAATTTAGAACTATTTCCATAGGGCTAAAATATTTGCATACCTTTGACCCAGCATTACCATTTCCAGGGCTATATCCCAAAAAGATCATAAAAATGGGAAGAGGAACTTCATGCACAAAAATATTTATAGTAGATCTTTTTGTGGTGACCAAGATCTGGGAATTGAGGGGATGCACATCAATTGGAGAATCACTGAATAAATTGTGGTATACGAATGTAATGGAATACTGTTGTGTTATAAGAAATGATGAGCAGGCAAACTTCAGAAAATCCTGGAAAGACTTATATGAACTGATACTGAGTGAAGAGAGAAGAAACAGGAGAAGATTGTTTTACACATACACACACAGACACATGCACACAGGCACATATACACAGTAACAGGATATAAGGACTGATTTTGATAGATTTTGGTCCTCCTCAAAAATGCAAAGACCTTAAACAATATCAAAGGATTCATGATGGTAAAATGCCATCTATATCCAGAGAAAGAACTGTGGATTTGCAATGCAAAGCAAAGCATATCATTTTAATTTTAACTTTTGTTTTGCTTTTTCTTTCTCATGTTCTCTCACATTTGTAATAATTCTTCTGTGCAATATGACTAATGTGTTTAATAGGAATATATGTGTACAGGCATATCAAATTGTGCTCTGTCTTGGGAAGGGAGTGGCGAGGGAAGGAGAGAAAACTTGAAACTTATGGAAGAGGATGTTGAAAACTTAAATTAATAAATTATAGAAGTCACCACACGAAAATTATAATACTGTGAAAAGTCAACATTCCATTCTGAGAGCAAGATAAATATAACCACAAAAAAAAAAAAAAGAAAAAAGTGAAGGAGAGGAAAAACTATTAGAACAGTTAGAAATTGTAAGACTTGGAGAAAACTGAATGGACAGAGAAAGGAGTATATATATATATATATTTTTTTTTTCTCAGCTCTACATTGCTGTTAAAAAAATTATCATGTATTAGGGAGTGAGAATTTCACAATCAAACTCAGAAAAGCAGAAATATTAGATACATACTTTTCACATGATAATGTAATAAATATAAGAGAAATCATAGAAGAATCCCTTACTTTTTAAAGATAATTATGAAACAAAATTTTGAAATTTATGGGATGGAGGTAAAGTAGTAGTTAGGGGGAAATTTATATTTCTAAAAGTGTAAAATCAATAGAAGAAAAAGCAGGTCAATGAATTGGGTATATGTAGCAGCAAGCACCGTAACATCCCCAGGGTGGCTGCCAACACAGGTTCTTAGATCTGCTTTTATAAAGGAAAGCAACTCAAAATGGGTTAACAAGCTTACTTTAATCAATTACACATATCGTTTACCTAGTTCAGGGGAAAAAGGTCAGCACCCGGGACTCAAAAGTATACAGACAGAATTTATAAGACAGAGAAACAAACAGATCAAGCAAACAGGCTTCCAAACTGTCTAAGCATTACATTAATACCAAATCACAGTTACCAGAAAGGGAAGCATCAACATCTGGGTTTTCAAGGCCGGGGCGCTCTCAGAGGCTGCCCAGAGTCTCATATGGTCAAATCATATAACACTTCTCAAAGGGAGCCCCAAAGCAAAGCCTCACATCAAGGATTATATAGCCTTCTCCTGGGTCAGAGATTGTAACCACCCTCTTGACCCACTGCCTAATCACACAGCATCAAGCTGTGGGCATTCCTGAAAACCAAGCCTCCTGTGACCACATTCAACCTATTAGGGGGCAGAGTATATTATCAAATCAAAGAAAGTTCTCAGAGTCTCTTAAGCCAATCAAAGGGCCTAGGGGCAGGGAAGATCTTTAAATCTGCATTTCCATTACAGTATACAAATAGAAAAATACAAATAAAAATCCCAATTAAAAATAAGAATGAAATACTAAAAATCAAAGATGTTAGTAAAACTGAAAGTAAGAAAGCCTTTTCAGTAATAAATAATATTGGGAGATGGTTTAATTTAAAATAAATAAAGTAAGTGTCAGTTAATTTAAATAATAAGGACAGAAAACCAATTTACTGGTATCCAAAAATGAAAATGATGTATGCACTACCAATCACAGAAAAATTAAAGGCATTAATAGGAGCTACTTTCCCAAATTATATGCCAATACCATAGGAAATAGTGTTGAAATGGATGAATACTATAAAAATATAAATTTGCCATATTAACAAAAGAAGAAATAGAATTCTGAAATAACATTCTGGTAGGAGGGCAAGGGGATGTTGAACTAGCCTTCAATGAGGTTCCTTATTTAAAAAAATAGATTTACAAATCAATTCTACAAAACTCTTATATGAAAAAAAAAATAATCCTAATGTGTTATGAACTATTAGGGAAAAAAAATACATATAGAAGGAGTCCTAGAGGGCAGAGACAAGATGGTAGAGTAAAAGAAGGAACTCAACTGAGCTTGCCTATGAATTCATTCAGTTACCTCTAAAAAGTGAAACTGAGAGGGGGACGAAGCCAAGATGGCAGAGTAGAAACAGCATACCACTTCCAAACTATGTAAAAAGTGGACTCTGAACAAATTCTGGAGCTCCAGTACCCACAGAAGGACACAGAGAAGGTAACCTCCTGCTGAAGACAGCCCAGCATGCCTGCAGGGAGCAGCCAGCGCAAGCCGCAGTTTTAGCCCCAGGGCAGCTGGGCCAGCAGCCTACTGGAAGGACACCAGAACACCAGCAGCTGTGGTGATTCCAGAATTATCAACACAGATATGCCTAGGAAAAAATGAGAGGTTAGTGCCCTATGGACTTTGGGACCAGTATATGGGGAACACCTCAGCTTCTTCCCTGAGGCAAGAATCAGCTGAGGAGCCTGAGCAGAGAAGCCATCTTGCAGACTCAGTGGCAGCTTCAGTTCCTGGTCTGGGAACTGTTAGGGACATCCAGCAATCAGTCTGGGTGTTAATCACTCTTGCTTTAACATGCTTGAATCTGGATTGTTGTCTCGGGGGGGGGGGTCTGGGGGGGGTATCCAATTTGCCAGAGTGTGTGGAGGCTTTACAGAGGCCACCCAACTAATACCTCCAGAAGTTGTGGAGACCCCAACCTTTGGGCAGAAGCTCCCAGTCTGGTGGCAGAGTCCTACTGTGGCAACAAGCCCCAAACTCAAGCAATTAAGTGGCAACATGCCTAGGCAAAGGAAACAAAAGAAACAGAAAAATGCAACATTAGACTTATTTTGGGGGAAAATAGGACCAAAGCATGGGACAGGAGGAGGTCTGTGACATGAGAACTGCAGCAAAAGCCCCAAATGAAAATATGAGCAGATTACAGTCTATAGAGGACCTTAGGAATGATTTTCAAAACCAAATAAGAGAAGTACAGGAAAAAGTTGGGAAGAGAAATGAGAAGGATGCGGGAAAAGTATGAAATGAGAATCAACAGCCTGACTGAGGAAAACAACACCTTAAAAATAGATTAACTCAAATGGCAAAGGAGGCTCAAAAGGGCAATGAGGAGAAGAATGCCTTAAAAACCCAAATTTGCCAGATGGAAAAAGAATCTCAAAAGCTCACGGAGGAGATTCATTCCTTCAGACTTAGACTGGAGCAAATGGAATCTAGAGACTTTATGAGAAAGCAAGATGCTGTTAAACACATCCAAACAAATTTAAAAAAAGAAGGGAATGTAAAATATCCCTTGGGAAAAACCACTGACCTGGAAAATAGATCCAGGAGAGATAATTTAAAAATTATTGGACTTCCTTAAAGCCATGATCAAAGAAAGAATCTAGAAATCATACTTCAAGTAATTCTCAAGGAAATTTACCCTGATGTTTTAGCAACAGAGTGGGAAATAGAGATTGAAAGAAACCACCAATCACATCCTGAAAAAGATCCCAAAAAGAAAACTCCCAGGAATATTATAGCCAGGTTCCAGAATTCCCAGATTAAGGAGAAAATACTACAAGAAGCCAAGAAGAAACAATTTCAATTCTATGGAAACACAATCAGAATAGCACAAGACCTGGCAGCTTCTACACTGAGGGATAGAAGGCCATGGAATATGATATTCCAGAGGTCAAAAGAGCTGGGATTAAAACCAATAATCACCTATGAAGCAAAACTGAGTATTTTGTTTCAGGGGAAAATATGGTCATTCCGTGGAATGGAGGACTTTCAAGCATTCTTGAGGAAAAAAAAAAAAAACAGAGTGGAATAGAAAATATGACAATCAGACACAAGAAGCAAGAGATGCTTGAGAAGGTAATCAGGGAAAAGAAATCAAAAGGAACTTATCCAAGTTGAACTATTTACATTCCTACATGAAAAAAAAAAATAACTGTGACTGATGAAACCTTTTCCAGTATGAAAATAATTGAAATCAAGATATATGGGCATATGAATACATATGTGAATGTGTATTCATATGTTTTTATATGTTTACAGATATACATGGATAGAGGGCACAGTTTGAATTTTGTGGGAAGGGATGATACCCAAAGGGTGAAATTAAGAGGTGAGAGAGGAAAGTGGCAAGAGGAGATTGGGAGAGACAGGGTAGGGTTAACTATCTCATGTAGAAGAGTCAAGGGGTAGTAGTTGCAATGGAGGGGAAGAACAGGAAACAAAAAGTCAAAACCATATTCTCATTGAATTTGGCTCAGGCAGAGAATGACATACATACTAAATGGGATATCTCACCCTGCAGGAGAGTAGGGGGAAGAGGAATGAGAGGAGGGATTATGGAGGGGAGGGCATTCTCGTGTCAGGGGAGGTTGGAAGTACCCACTTTCGAACAGGGACAGGATCAAAGTAGGGAATGGACCAGGTGGGGATTGGGATGGGTGGGAGGGAAATACAAGCAGTTTTTATAATATATCTTCTATGGTAATGTTTTGCATAGATATACATGTACAACATATACTGAATTCCTTATCTTACCAGAGGGAGTGGGTGACAAAGGAGGAAGGGAATGGATCTGAAATTTGAAGTTTTAAAATTAAATCTTTCGATTGTTCAGTCAGGCGGAGACAGAGACGCTTCTGCAAGAACCATCGTGATGGCCGCCCACGGAGAACCCCAAGTGCAGTTCAAATTTGTGTTAGTTGGAGATGGAGGTACTGGAAAAACCACATTTGTAAAACGTCACTTGACTGGTGAATTTGAGAAGAAGTATGTAGCCACCCTGGGTGTTGAGGTCCATCCTCTGGTGTTCCATACTAACAGAGGTCCTATTAAATTCAATGTATGGGATACAGCTGGCCAAGAGAAATTTGGTGGTATGAGAGATGGTTATTACATCCAAGCTCAGTGTGCCATTATAATGTTTGATGTAACATCAAGAGTTACTTACAAGAATGTACCTAACTGGCATAGAGATCTGGTACAAGTATGTGAAAATATCCCCATAGTGTTGTGTGGCAACAAAGTGGATATTAAGCACAGAAAAGTCAAGGCGAAATCAATTGTCTTCCACAGGAAGAAGAATCTCCAATACTATAATATCTCAGCCAAAAGTAACTACAACTTTGAGAAGCCCTTCCTTTGGCTTGCTAGAAAACTTATTGGAGACCCTAATTTGGAGTTCGTTGCCATGCCTGCTCTTGCACCTCAAGAGGTTGTCATTGACCCAGCACTGGTTGCACAGTATGAGCAGGACTTACAGATTGCTCAGACAACTGTGCTCCCTGATGAAGATGATGACCTGTAAGAGAATGAAGCTAGAGCCCAGCGTCAGAGGTCTAGTTTTATAGGCAACTGTCCTGTGATGTCAGTGGTGTAGCGTGTTTGCCACTTTATTATATAGCTGAGCAGAACATGTGCTTAATCTTTGGGATGCTGAAGGAAATGAATGGGCTTAGGAGTGAATGTAGCAGTTTAAAAAAATATAATTCATATTTTGGACCTGCGTATTTAGCTGTTTTGGACCACAATTATGTCCCCTTGAGTTTCAAATATAAGACTGCTGCAGTCCCATCACAATATTCAGTGGTGAATCTTGTTTGTTACTGTTATTCCCATTCCCTTTTCGTTTAGATCATAATAAAGTTGTATTTCAAATAAAAAAATTAAAAAAAAAATAAAAAATAAATAAATCTTTCAAATGTATATAAATACCATTATTAATACCATCTTGCATATATTTGGGAGATAATATTTGCAGGCATTTGGGCACAGAGTTTCACCTTGCCCTAATGGCAAAGTGGAAGGGGGTATGGAAGAAGATATGAGAGAGAGCATATTGGACGAGGGGATATATTGTGGGACTGCTATTCTGGGGTGGCGCCTAGGGGAAAAATGGAAAAAAAAATTGTAAGTCAAAATCTGGCTAAAATGAATGATGTAAATCAGAAGTTAATAAAGCATTTGTAAAAATAAAAATAAAATAAAAAGATTAAAATAAAGTAAAAAAATAAAAAGTGAAACTAAATAGGTTTTAGAGTGACAGAATCCATTGGAAGATGTAGTGTGCCAGAATTCCAGGCAAGGAAAGTGGAAAATCAACTCATAAGATTTTTGTGCTTGGCAGGGGGAGCACAGAGCTCTAAGGTCTGAAATCAGCATAGACCCAACAATAGCAGAGCAAGAGCAAACAATTGCAAACTAAGTCCCCAAACTCAGGGACAATTCCCAGATTTTTCATAACAGGATGGGAGTCTGTCAGAGCTGAGTAAGAGACAAGTGCAGGATCAGAAGCAGAGGCAGCAGCTACCCCTACACCTACCAGCCCTCAGCATGTATGTTTAAAAATAACCTGTGTGAACTTCTGGGAGCCAAGATAGTGGAGTAAAACTTAGGTGCTGTTATGGGAATAGTAATTTAAGATCTTCTCTGCTCCAAGAGCTTTGATAGGATTAAGTGACTCTGAGAACCTTCCTTGATTTGAAAATATATTCTGCCCCCTACTAGGCTGAATGTGGTCACATGGAGCCTATGGAGGGATGCTTGTAACCTCTGTATTCTCTGAAATTCGGGGTGCTGATCTCTTTCCCCTGCACTAGGTAAATTACATATGTTTGATTAATGTTTGATTAGAGCAAGATTGTTAACCCATTTTGAGTTGCTTTCCTTTAGAATAGCAGATCTAAGAACCTTTGTTGGCAGGCACTCTGGGTATTCGAGGGTCCTTGAACCTTGAATAACCAGAGAATATTGCCCAAGAGAAAAATTCTGAAATTGTGAAACCAACAGAAGGCTAGGGAAACTGGGGGGAAGGGTGTGACTGTGGCCATGATGAAGCTAAAGTGCAGGACAGGAAGTATCCTAGCAATATACATCTCAGCCAATGAGCAGGAGATCCACAACCCCATGGGGTTTGAACCAGAAAATGCTAACAAAAGAACCTAAGTTGTGCTTTTTACAACTAGGGGAATTAGCAGGTGCAACATAGTCCCGGATACCAGTAACGGACCCTACTCTAGCTCTACCACAGTGGCTCAAAGGCAGAAATCTGAAGAAGCCAGACAAACCCTCCCCCACACCTCAGCCTGGAGCTTCAGTGAAACCCTGGGGAAATGCAGAATGACCTGACTCAACACTCACTTGTTTGAAACAGAGGGTAAAGCACACAGAACCAGTCACAAGATCCCTAGATTCTAGCATAAAAAGCTTGGGTCAGAATCCTCTGTACCCAAAAAGCAGAGATCATGTGTAAAAGCCAGGAATGGGAAATCACAATGTGCAAAAGCAAATTAGAAAACAAATGCTATAGGATTCTTTTAAAATGAGTACTAAAAATAAAAACAATTTCAAAAGGAGGCAGCAAAGGACCATACCTACATCTGAAATCTCAAAAGGTTATAGGAACTGATCTCAAGCCCAAAAGCATTTGTGGAAGAGATTCAAAAGGATTTTAAAAGGCAAATTAGAGAAGTAGAAGATAAACTGACCAATTATTTGAAAAATACATTTGGCAAAATGAAAAATAATAATTCACTGAAGAAAACAATTCCTTAAAAAGTAAAATTTGCCAAATGGGAAAGGAGGTGAAAAATCTAACTGGATAAAATAACTCTTTAAAAGTAAAAACTGGAGGGGGCGGAGCCAAGATGGCCGAATTGAAGCAGCTCATCCAAGCCTCTCTACCCCCAGATTCCCCCCAAATTATGTAAAAGGGGACTCTGAACAACTTCTGGAGCCCCAGCACCCACAGAACGAAACAGAGAAGCTAACCTCCCATTGAGGACAGCCCAGCAGCCCTGCAGGAAGGACCAGCGCAGAGGTCTGGGACCTGGCAGCGCGCAGAGCGAAGAGAGCAGGAGCCGAGCCGAGCCCAGGTCCGCATGAGCCGAGATTTTAGCCCCAGTGCGGCAGGGCCAACAGCTGGCTGGAGGAACCCCAGAAAACCAGGAGCTGTGGCGACTCCAGAATTATCAACATAGACATGCCTAGGACAAAGTAAGAGGTTAGTGTCCTATGGACTTTGGGACCTGTATTTGGGGAATGCCTCAGCTCCCTCCCCTGGGGGCTAGAAGCTGCTGAGGAGACACGCCATGTTGTAGTTTTCAGAGACAGCTGTGGCTCACAGCCTACAAATCGTGGGGAGATCCAGCGATCAGTCTTGGGGGGTAATCGCTCTTGCTTTAACCTCCCTGGATCTGGATTGTCATCTAGGGTGGAAGTCGTGGGTGGGTTTACAGGTTGCCAGAAACGGAAGTTGCCCCCCACACGTTTGGGACGAAAATTCCTCTAGCTGGCCTTAAAGCCATAGTGTGGCAACAAGCCCAAAAGTCAAGCAATTAAGGGGCAACATGCCAAAGGCAAAGGAAACAGAAAAATGCAACCCTAGACTCCTATTTTGGGGGCATAGAGCAGGAAAAGGACTATGGGGTAAGAAGTCCTGCTCCAAAAGCCCCAGGGGAAACCATGAGTGGGTTGCAGGCCATAGAGGACCTTAAGAAGGACTTTAAAAATCAAATAAGAGAAGAGGAGGAAAAATTAGAAAGAGAAATGAGAAGGATGCAGGAAAAGTATGAAATGAGGGTCAACAGCCTGACTGAGGAAAACAACACCTTAAAAAATGACTAGCTCAAATGGCAAAGGAGGCCCAAAAGGGCAATGAGGAGAAGAATGCCTTAAAAAGTCGAATTTGGCAGATGGAAAAAGAATCTCAAAAGTTCACTGAGGAGATTCATTCCTTCAGAGTTAGACTGGAGCAAATGGAAGCTAGTGACTTTATGAGAAATCAAGATGCTGTTAAGCAGACAAAAAACGAAAGATTAGAAGGCAATGTGAAATATCTGATGGGAAAACCACTGACCTGGAGAATAGATCCAGAGATAATTTAAAAACTATTGGAATTACCTGAAAGCCAGGATCAAGGAAAGAACCTAGAAATCACCCTTCAAGAAATTCTCAAGGAAAACTGCCCTGATGTTTTAGATCCAGAGGGCAAAATAGAGGTTGAAAGAATCCAGCGATCACCTCCTGAAAAAGATCCCAAAAAGAAAACTCCCAGGAATATTATAGCCAGGTTCCAGAATCCCCAGATCAAGGAGAAAATGCTACAAGCAGCCAGGAAGAAACAATTTCAATATTGTGGAAACACAATCCGAATAGCCCAGGACCTGGCGGCTTCTACACTGAGGGATTGAAGGGCATGGAATATGATATTCCAGAGGGCAAAAGAACTGGGAATGAACCCAAGGGTCACCTACCCAGCAAAACTGAGTATTTTATTTCAGGGAAAATATGGTCATTCAGTGGAATAGAGGACTTTCAAGCATTCTTGAGGAAAAAAACAGAATTGAATAGAAAATCTGACATCCAGACACAGGAAGGAAGAGATGCCTGAGAAGGTAATCGGGGAAGAGAGATCAAGGGGAACTTATCAAAGTTGAACTATTTTCATTCCTATATGGAAAAGCAATAACTGTGACTGATGATATCTTTCTCACTATGAAAATAATGGAAGAAAGGTGTGTGGTCATATGAATACATATGTGAATGTGTGTGTATATGGTTACAGTTATATATGGATAGAGGGCATAGGTTGTATTTGTTGGAAAGGGAGAATACTCAAGGGATGAAAATATGAGGCGAGAGAGGAAAGTGGCAAGAGGAGATGGGGAGAGACAGGGTAGGGTAAACTATCCCATGTAGAAGAAGCAAGGGGAATTGTTGCAAAGGAGGGGGAGAATAAGGAAGGCTAAAAAGGCAAAACCACATTCACATTGAATTTGGTTCAGGGAGAAAATGACATACATACTAAATGGGATATCTCAACCCCCAGCAGAATAGGGGGAAGGGGGATGAGATGAGGGATGATGGATGGGAGGGCATCCTTGGGGTGAGGGGAGGTTGGAAGTACCCACTATAGAAGAGGGACAGGATCATGTAGGGAATGGACCAGGTGGGGGGTGGGATGAGTGGGAGGGAATTATAAACAGCCTTGTACAATATATCTACTATGATGATGTTTTGCATAGCTAGACATGTACAACATATACTGAATTACTTATCTCCCAAGAGGGAATGGGTGACAAGGGAGGAAGGAAATGGATCTGAAATTCGAGTACATAACATTAAATGTTTCAAATATATATAAATACTATTATTAATACTTTCTTTGCTTGTAATAGGAGATAAGATGTGCAGGCATTGGGACACAAAGATTCACCTTCCTCTAATGGAAAAGTCGATGGGGGTATGGGAGAAGGTATGGGAGAGAGCAGATTGGAGGAAGCGATATCTTGTGGGACTGCTATTCTGGGAGGTTGGGTAGGGGAATAATGGGGGGAAAATGATTGTAATTCAAAATCTGGCGGAAATGAACGATCTAAAACAGAAGTTAATAAAGCATTTGTTTAGAAAAAAAATAAAATAAAAATAAATGAGGAAAAAAAATAAAAACTGGAGAAATGAAAAAAAAAACTGAGGAAATCAATTCAGGCAAAATTAGAATTAGACAAAGTGAGCTAATAACTCATGAGGCATGAAAAATCAGTCAAACAAAATTAAAAAAAATGAAAAGATAGAAGAGAATATAAAAAATATATATCATTGGAAAAGTGACTGACCTGGAAAATAAATCCAGGAGAGCTAATAAAATTATTGGTCTACAGGAAATCCATGATTACAAACAGCTTGGATGACAAATTCCAAGAAATCATCAAGGAAACCTGCTCTGAAGTACTAGAACCAGAGGGTAAAACTGTTATCAGAAGAATCCCCTGAACACCTACAGAAAGAGATTCTACATTCAAACTCCAAGGAATATTGTAACCAAATTCCAGAATTATCAGGTAAAGGAGAAAATACTTCAAGCAGAAAGAAAGGATTCTAATATGGGAAAACTACCATCATGATGATACAGGACCATCCTTCTTCTACATTAAAAGATTGTAGGGATTGAAATATTATATATTGTAAGGCAAAGGAATTTGCACTACAACAAAGGATCCCAGCAAAACTTAGCATAAATTTTCAGGCAGGAAGATGGTCAGTCAATGACAGAAGGGATTTACAGACTTTCCTGTTGAAAAGGCCAGAGTTTAAGGGACAATTTGATCTCCAATTCAAGACTCAAGAGACATAAAAAGATAAACAGTGAACAACACACACACACACACACACACACACACACTACTTGTTATACAATAAAAGCAAACAGTTTGGTAAACATATACCTGTCAATACAGAGAACTATATAATTATAATGACATTTAAAACTAATATGCAGAGATAAAAGGTGTAGGTATAACAGCTAATGGGATGATAAAAATATTTAGGGGAGCAAAGATAATGTAATGAGAGAAGAGGAAAGGAGTAGGCAGAAGAAAGTAAATTATGACACACAAAGAGGGATAAAAACGTTTATAGTAGAGAGAAAGAAGGGACAGAGATGAACATTGAGAATTATTTTCATCAGATTTGGTTCAAAAATGGAATAAAATTCTTTGTTAGCTATAAAACTATAACTTGCCCTATAGCTTGTAGACAAAGAAAGGGGAAAGAAAAGGGAAGGTGCCTAGAAGGAAGAAAATAATTGGTAAGGGGAAAGGGTAGCAAAAGGGAGGGGAGCTTATAGGGATGGAATATTGAGGGAGGCAGTAGTCAAAAGGAAAACTCTTAAGGACAAGAAGAATTGAGAAATAAAAGCATAAATAGGGAGGGAATAGGATGGAGAGAAAGACTCAGGAATTACAACTGTGAATATGAATGGGATGACCTCAACCATAAAAGGAAGTGGGATACCAGAATGAAATAAAAACATGCAATCCTATAATATATTAACAAGAAACGCCTTGCAAGATGGTGAACAGAGACAGGCTAAAGGTAAAAATATTATATTTCAGATAAAATAAAAAAGAGGTGGGTTAGCAATCCTAATCTTGGAAAAATCAAAAGCAAAGATAGCTTTCAATTAAAAGAGGCAAGGAAGGAAAGTATATCCTGCTAAAAGGCATCATTGAAAATGAAGCAATCCCATTACTAAATATATATGCACCAAATGGTATAGCATACCATTTTTTTTTTGTTCTTTGGAGGATAACTGGGGTTAAGTGACTTGCCCAAAGTCACACAGCTAGTAAGTGTGTCATGTGTCCCAGGCTGGATTTGAACTCATGTCCTCCTGACTCCAGGGCTGGTTCTCTATTCACTGCACCAGCTACCCTCCCCTAGCACCCAATTTCTTAGTGGAGTTAGGAAACTGGTGGAAAAAATAGATAATAAAATTTACTAGTGGGAGATCTCAACCTCTCCCTCTCTGAACTTGATAAATCTGTGCTCAAAATAAACAAGAAATAAGTTAAGGATGTGAATACAATTTTAGAGGAGATAGATATGAGAAATCTCTGGACAAAATTGAATGGGGATAAAAAGGAATACCATTGTTCTCAGTGGTACAAAAATTGACCATGGAGGGTCAGAACAAAAATGGGGGAGGAAAAGCACAAACTTGGTGTGAGCTCCCACACCATTCACTTCCAATACATATAAAATATGACTCTAAAAAACTTAGAGCTACAAAACCCACAAGGTGACAGAGAGGAACAAATCTCCCATTAAAAGCAGCAAGGCAGGTGGACAGGAAGGGTGCATTACACTAAGCTGGGATCCAAGCCTAGTGAGCCTGAGGGACTTGGTTGCAAGCCCGGGACAACCCTAACCACTGGCAGCTAGAGCAAATTTCAGAAGAATGAAAAATCACAAGCTGTGTTGATTTCCAGACTTCTGAACCCATAAACACCAAAGACAAAGTAAAAGGTCAGTGTAGAACTCTGTTGGGATGTGAGGTGGGAAGGGGTGGAAGGTTATGACATGGCTACTGACCGAGGGGAGAGAAGCAGCTGGGGCACAGCAGGTGCTTTTCATGGCTGTCTCAAAAGCTTTAGGCCTGTAGATCACAGGAGGAACATAGAGATCATTCAGAGGGTAATAGCATTTGCATTGATGTGCCTGGATTCTGGATTGTGGTATTTGGTGGTAGTGCTGGGGTGTGTGACAAGTGGACCAGAGCCTGTGGGGGCTGTAGAAAGGGCACCCCACTAATCCATCCAGCAGTTGAGAAAACACCACTGATTTGGGAGAAATCTCTCTCCATTCTGGAAGCAGTGTTATACTGTGGAAAAGAGCTCAAAAGTCAAATAATTGACTGCCAATATGAGCAAGCAGAAGAATCACAAACAGACCATACAATATTTTGGGGGGACAAAAAGGATCAAGGCTTGGAGTGAGAGGAAGACAGTAAAGTCAGCACTTCTGCAATCCAGTGAGAAGAAGAATGCCTTAAAAAGCTGAATTTGCCAGAAGGAAGATGAATTAAAAAACTAACTGAAAAGAATAGCTCCTTCAAAATTAGATTGGAGTGATTGCAAGGTAATGAATTTATGAGAAATAAAGATACTATAAAAAAGAACCAAACAAATGAAAAAAAAAGATGAAAAAGGTAATGTGAAATTTCTCATTGGAAAAACAATTGGCTTGGAATATAGATGCAGGAGAGATCATTTACTTACTTACTCATTTACTTAATTACTTATCCATTTATTCATTCACTGCAGCAGCAAGCACCCCAACATCCCTAGTGTGGCTGCCATAACAAGTTCTTAGATGTGCTTTTCAAAAGGAAAGCAACTCAAAAGTCGGTTAACAAGCTCACTTTAATCAATCAAACATATATTACCCAGCTCAGGGGGAAAAGGTCAGCATCCCGAACTTCAGAGTATACAGACAGATCAAACATACAGGCTTCCAAACTGTCACAACATTACATACATCAATCCCGAATCACAGTTACCAGAGAGGGAAGCATCCACATTGCGGTTTTCAAATCCGGGGGTCTCTCAACAGCTTCCCAGAGTCTCATCTGGTCAAATCACACGACACTTCTCAAAATGAGCCTCAAAAGCAAAGCTTCCCATCAGGGTTTATATAGCCTTCTACTGGGTCAGAGAATGTAACAACCTTCTTGACCCATGGCCCAATCACAAAGTATCAAGGTGTGGGCTCTCCTGAAAAACAAGCCTCACACAACAGGCTCCAGGTGCACTTAACCTAGGGGCAGGGAAGATCTTTAAATTTGCATTTCAATTACATTCACTCATTCATTCATTCTTTAATTTATTTATTTAGTCATTCCTTCTTTCATGTATTAATTAAATAACTAATTAATCAATCAATTTATTTATTTGTTTTTGGTCTTTTTTTTAAACAAATGCTTTATTAACTTCTGTTTTACATCATTCATTTCCGCCAGATTTTGAGTTACAACCATTTTCCCCCCATTATTCCCCTACCCAACCTCCCAGAACAGTAATCCCACAAGATATCGCTTACTCCAATCTGCTCTCTCCCATACCTTCTCCCATACCCCCATCGACTTTTCCATTAGACGAAGGTGAGTCTTTGCATCCCAATGCCTGCACATCTTATCTCCCTATTACAAGAAAAAGAGTATTAATAATAGTATTTATATATATTTGAAACATTTAATGTTATGACCTCAAATTTCAGATCCATTTCCTTCCTCCCTTGTCACCCATTCCCTCTTGGGAGATAAGTAATTCAGTATATGTTGTACATGTCTAGCTAAGCAAAACATTATCATAGTAGATATATTGTACAAGGCTGCTTATAATTCCCTCCCACTCATCCCACCCCCCCACCTGGTCCATTCCCTACTTGATCCTGTCCCTCTTTTATAGTGGGTACTTCCAACCTCCCCTCACCCCAAGGATGCCCTCCTATCCATCATCCCTCCTCCCATCCCCCTACCCCCTATCCTGCTGCAGGTTGAGATATCCCATTTAGTTTGTATGTCATTTTCTCCCTGAACCAAATTCAATGGGAATGTGGTCTTGCCTTCTTAGCCTTCCTTATTCTCCCCCTCTTTTGCAACTACTTCCCCTTGCTTCTACTGCATGGGATAGTTTACACTACCCTGTCTCTCCCCATCTCCTCTTGCCACTTTGCTCTCTCACCTCATAATTTCATCCCTTGAGTATTCTCCCTTCCCAACAAATTCAACTTATACCCTCTATCCATATATAACTGTAACCATATACACACACATTCACATATGTATTCATATGACCACACCCCCTTCTTCCATTATTTTCATAGTGACAAAGACATCATCAGTCACAGTTATTGCTTTTCCATATAGGAATTTAAATAGTTCAATTTTGATAAGTTCCTTTTGATTTCTTTTCCCTGATTACCTTCTCAGGCATCTCTTCCTTCTTGTGTCTGGATGTCAAATTTTCTATTCAATTCTGGTTTTTTCCTCAAGAATGCTTGAAAGTCCTCTATTCCACTGAATGACCATATTTTCCCCTGAAACAAAATACTCAGTTTTGCTGGGTAGGTGACCCTTGGGTTCATTCCCAGTTCTTTTGCCGTCTGGAATATCATATTCCATGCCCTTTGATCCCTCAGTGTAGAAGCTGCCAGGTCCTGGGCTATTCTGATTGTCTTTCCACAATATTGAAATTGTTTCTTCCTGGCTGCTTGAAGTATTTTCTCCTTGATCTGGGGATTCTGGAACCTGGCTATAATATTTCTGGGAGTTTTCTTTCTGGGGTCTTTTTCAGGAGGTGATCGGTGGATTCTTTCAACCTCTATTTTGCCCTCTGGATCTAAAACATCAGGGCAGTTTTCCTTGAGAATTTCTTGAAGGGTGATTTCTAGGTTCTTTCCTTGATCATGGCTTTCAGGTAGTCCAATAATTTGTAAATTGTCTCTCCTGGATCTATTTTCCAGGTCAGTGGTTTTTCCCATGAGATATTTCACATTGCCTTCTAATCTTTCATTTGTTTGTATCTGCTTAAAAGCATCTTGATTTCTCATAAAGTCATTAGCTTCCATTTGCTCCAGCCTAACTCACAAGTAATGAATCTCCGCAGTGAACTTCTGAGATTCTTTTTCCATCTGGCAAATTCAACTTTTTAAGGCATTCTTCTCCTCATTGCCCTTTTGGGCCTCCTTTGCCATTTGAGTTAGTCTATTTTTTAAGGTGTTGTTTCCTCAGTCAGGTTGTTGACCCTCATTTCATACTTTTCCTGCATCCTTCTCATTTCTCTTTCCATTTTTTCCTCCACTTATCTTATTTGATTTTTAAAGTCCTTCTTAAGGTCCTCTATGGCCTGCAACCCGCTCATGGTTTCCCCTGGGGCTTTTGGAGCAGGACTTCTGACCTCACAGTCCTTTTCCCGCTCTATGCCCCCAAAATAGGAGTCTAGGGTTGCATTTTTATGTTTCCTTTGCCTTTGGCATGTTGCCACTTAATTACTTGACTTTTGGGCTTGTTGCCACCCTATGGCTTTAAGGCCAGATAGAGGAATTTTCATCCCGAACGTGTGGGGGGCAACTTCCGTTTCTGGCAAGCTGTAAACCCACCCACAACTTCCACCCTAGATCACAATCCAGATCCAGGGAGGTTAATGCAAGAGTGATTACCCCCCAAGACTGATCGCTGTATCTCCCTACGATTTGTAGGCTGGGAGCCCGAGCTGCCTCTGAAAACTACAAAATGGCATTTGTCCTCAGTGGCTTCTAGCCCCCAGGGGAGGGAGCCGACGCATTCCCTAATACCAGTCCCAAAGTCCATAGGACACTAACCTCTTACTTTGTCCCAGGCAAGTCTATGTTGATATTTCTGGAGTCGCCACAACTCCTGGTGTTCTGGGGTTCCTCCAGCTGGCTGCTGGCCCTGCCGCCCTGGGGCTAAAACCTCGGCTCAGGCAGACCTGGGCTCGGCTCGGCTAGGCTCCTGCACTCTGCGCGCTGCACGCTGCCAGGTCCCAGACCACTGCGCTGGTTCTTCCTGCAGGGCTGCTCGGCTGTCTTCAGCGGGAGGTTAGCTTCTCTGTGTCGTTCTGTGGGTGCTGGGGTTCCAGAAGTTGTTCAGAGTCCCCTTTTACATCGTTTGGGGGGAATGTGGGGGCAGAGTGGCTTGGATGAGCTGTTTCTACTCGTTTTTGGTCTTTTTAAATTTGTTTACTTTTAGTTTACAAAATTTAGTTTCACAATTCCTTGAGTTTCAACTTTTCTCAGCCTCCCTCCAAACCGTGCCCCCCACCCTCTCCAACCATGGTGGCAAATATTCAAGTATATAATCTGCACATACTTTCACATTAGACATTAGTCAGGTAATAAAGAACGTTTGCATCACATGGAATGAAGAATGGGAAAGAAGAAACGAAAGAAGTTAGAAAAAGAATGAGAGCATATTCTTTGCTTCAATCTGCATTTAAACTCTGCTCTTTCTAGTTCTTTCTCTCAATGTAAGCATCTCTCTCCATCATGAGTCTTTTGGAGTTGAGTTATAAATGGGCATTGCTGAGAAGAGTCCAGTCTAAAAAAGTTGGTCATCACACATATGCTGTGTGTGTAAGTGTGTACAAATTTCTCCTGGTTATACTCTTCTTACTCAGCATCAGTTTATATAGTCCTCTCCAGGTTGTTTAGCCATTTCCAGATTGATGGGCGTCCCCTTAGTTTCCAATTTTTCCCACAAGAAAAAGAGATGCTATACATATTTTTCTCCATATGGGTCTTGCTCCTACTTCTCTGATCTCTTTGTGATGTAAATGTAGAAGTGGCAATCTTGCATCAAAGGGCATGAAATTATTAATAGCCCTTTGGTATAGATCCAGATTGCTCTTCAGAATAGTTGGATAAATTCACAACTCCACCAACAATGCATTAGTGTTCCAATTTTTCCACATCATCTCCAGCATTTGTCATTTTCCTGTTTTGTCATCTTAGCCAATCTGACAAGTGAGATGTGGTACCTTAGAGGTATTTTGATCTCGATTTCACTAATCAATAGTGATTGAGAGCATTTTGTTCATATGCTTATAAATATTTTTAATTTCTTCTTTTTAAAACTGCCTGTTCATATCCTTTGACCATGTGTGAATTGGGGAATGACTTGTATTCATTTAGATTTTAAGCAATTCTCTGTATCTTTGAGAAATGAGGCCTTTTTTCCCAGACATTGGTTGAAATTATTTTTTCCCAATGTTCAACTTCCCTCTTCATCCTGTTAACATTAGCTTTGTTTATACAGAAACTTTTCAATTTAATGTATTCAAAATTATCCATTTTGCATTTTATAATGCTCTCTAATTCTTGTTTGTTCCTAAAGTTTTCCCCTCTCCACAAATCTGACAGGTAAAGTATTCCTTGCTTTCCCAGATTGCTTATAGTATCATCTTTTACACCTAGATCATGCACCAATTAGACTTGATTTTGGTATATGGTGATAGATAATGGTCTATGCCCAGTTTCTCACATATAAACCATTTTTCCCAGCAGTTTTGGCAAACAGTGAGCTATTATCACAAAACACTTGTTTTATGGTTCATCAAATAGTAGATTACTATAGTTATTGACTGCTGATTATCGTGTACTTATTCTATTCCATTTATCCACTACTCTATTCCATAGCCAGTACGAAGTAATTTTGATGATTGCTGCCTTATACAGATTAAAATCTGGTATGGCTAGACCACATTCCCTAGCATTTCTTTTCATTAATTCCCTTGATATTCTGGACCTTTTTAATTCCAAATGAACTTTGTGAATATTTTTTCTAGCTATATAAAGTAATTTTTAGATAAATTGATAGGTACAGCACTTAATATGTAATTTGATTTAAGTAAAATTATTATTTTTATTATAGTAGCTAGAACAAGCCCCAAACAATTGATGTTTTTCCATTTACTTAGATCTGACTTTATTTATATGAAAACGGTATGTAGTTTTGGTAGTATAGGTCCTGGGTTGGTTTTGGCAGGAAGATTCCCAAATATTTAATAATGTCTACAGTAACTTTAAATGGAATTTATCTTTCTATCTCTTCCTGTGGGATTTCTTTAGAAATATATAGGAATGCTAAGATTTATGTGGGTTTAATTTGTATCCTGCAACTTTGCCAAATGGATTTGTTGTCTCGAGTAGTTTTTTACTTGATTCTCTAGGATTTTCTAACTATATCATCATATCATTTCTAAAGAGTGATAATTTAATTCCTTTGATAGCTTTTTCTTCTCTAATTGCCACTACTAAAATTGTTAGTAACCGATTTAATTAGAGGGGTCATAGTGGACACCCTTTTCACCTCTAAACTTATTGGAAATACTTCTAGCATACCCCCATTACATATAATAATTGCTCTTTGCTTTAAATAGATGTTACCTATTCTTTTAAGGAAAACTCCATTTATTTCTAAACTTTGTTATGTTTTTAATGGAAATGGATGTTGTATTTGTCGAAAGACTTTTCTCCATCTCCTGAGAAAATCATATGATTTCTGATAGTTTTATTGTTAACATGATCGATTATACCAATGGTTACCTGATATTTTTTTTTCTTTTGAACAAATGTTTTATTAACTTCTGTTTTACATCATTCATTTCCACCAGATTTTGAGTTACAATCATTTTCCCCCCATTATTCCCCTACCCAACCTCCCAGAATAGTAGTCCCACAAGATATCGCTTCCTCCAATCTGCTCTCTCCCATACCTTCTCCCATACCCCCATCGATTTTCCATTAGAGGAAGGTGAATCTTTGTGTCCCAATGCCTGCACATCTTATCTCCCTATTACAAGCAAAAGAGTATTAATAATAGTATTTATATGTATTTGAAACATTTAATGTTATGACCTCGAATTTCAGATCCATTTCCTTCCTCCCTTGTCACCCATTCCTTCTTGGGAGATAAGTAATTCAGTATATGTTATACATGTCTAGCTATGCAAAACATTATCATAGTAGATATATTGTACAAGGCTGTTTATAATTCCCTCCCACTCATCCCACACCCCAACCTGGTCCATTCCCTACATGATCCTGTCCCTCTTCTATAGAGGGTACTTCCAACCTCCCCTCACCCCAAGGATGCCCTCCCATCCATCATCCCTCCTATCATCCCCCTTCCCCCTATCCTGCTGCAGGTTGAGATATCCCATTTAGTATGTATGTCATTTTTTCCCTGAACCAAATTCAATGTGAATGTGGTTTTGCCTTTTTAGCCTTCCTTATTCTCCCCCTCTTTTGCAACCACTTCCCCTTGCTTCTTCTACATGGGATAGTTTACACTACCCTGTCTCTCCCCATCTCCTCTTGCCACTTTCCTCTCTCACCTCATAATTTCATCCCTTTAGTATTCTCCCTTCCCAACAAATTCAACCTATGCCCTCTATCCATATATAACTGTAACCATATACACACATATTCCCATATGTATTCATATGACCACACTCCCTTCTTCCATTATTTTCATAGTGAGAAAGATATCATCAGTCACAGATATTACTTTTCCATATAGGAATGTAAATAGTTCAACTTTGATAAGTTCCTTTTGATTTCTTTTCCCTGATTACCTTCTCAGGCATCTCTTACTTCTTGCGTCTGGATGTCAAATTTTCCATTCAACTCTGGTTTTTTCCTCAAGAATGCTAGAAAGTCCTCTATTCCACTGAATGACCATATTTTCCCCTGAAACAAAATACTCAGTTTTGCTGGGTAGGTGACCCTTGGGTTCATTCCCAGATCTTTTGTCCTCTGGAATATCATATTCCATGCCCTTCGATCCCTCGGTGTAGAAGCTGCCAGGTCCTGGGCTATTCTGATTGTGTTTCCACAATATTGAAATTGTTTCTTCCTGGCCGCTTGTAGTATTTTCTCCTTGATCTGGGGATTCTGGAACCTGGCTATAATATTTCTGGGAGTTTTCTTTTTGGGATCTTTTTCAGGAGGTGTTCTGTGGATTCTTTCAACCTCTATTTTGCCCTCTGGATCTAAAACATCAGGGCAGTTTTCCTTGAGAATTTCTTGAAGGGTGATTTCTAGGTTCTTTTCCTTGATCATGGCTTTCAGGTAGTCCAATAATTTTTAAATTGTCTCTCCTGGATCTATTCTCCAGGTCAGTGGTTTTTCCCATGAGATATTTCACATTGCCTTCTAATCTTTCATTTG
Organism: Gymnobelideus leadbeateri; assembly: GCA_011680675.1. Classification (NCBI taxonomy): domain Eukaryota; kingdom Metazoa; phylum Chordata; class Mammalia; order Diprotodontia; family Petauridae; genus Gymnobelideus; species Gymnobelideus leadbeateri. Next base: position 115,980 of record WOXC01006924.1, on the reverse strand, counting down.
TTTGGATCTGCTTAACAGCATCTTGATTTCTCATAAAGTCACTAGCTTACATTTGCTCCAGTCTAACTCTGAAGGAATGAATCTCCTCAGTGAACTTTTGAGATTCTTTTTCCATCTGGCAAATTCGACTTTTTAAGGCATTCTTCTCCTCATTGCCCTTTTGGGCCTCCTTTGCCATTTGAGCTAGTCTATTTTTTAAGGTGTTGTTTTCCTCAGTCAGGCTGTTGACCCTCATTTCATACTTTTCCTGCATCCTTCTCATTTCTCTTTCCAATTTTTCCTCCACTTCTCTTATTTGATTTTTAAAGTCCTTCTTAAGGTCTTCTATGGCCTGCAACCCGCTCATGTTTTCTCCTGGGGCTTTTGGAGCAGGACTTCTGACCTCACAGTCCTTTTCCCGCTCTATGCCCCCAAAATAGGAGTCTAGGGTTGCATTTTTCTGTTTCCTTTGCCTTGGCATGTTGCCACTTAATTCCTTGACTTTTGAGCTTGTTTGCCACACTATGGCTTTAAGGCCAGCTAGAGGAATTTTCATCCCAAACGTGTGGGGGGCAACTTCCGTTTCTGGCAAGCTGTAAACCCACCCACAACTTCCACCCTAGATCACAATCCAGATCCAGGGAGGTTAAAGCAAGAGTGATTACCCCCCAAGACTGATCGCTGGATCTCCCCACGATTTGTAGGCTGGGAGCCCGAGCTGCCTCTGAAAACTACAAAATGGCGTGTCTCCTCAGTGGCTTTTAGCCCCCAGGGGAGGGAGCTGACACATTCCCCAAATACAGGTCCCAAAGTCCATAGGACACCAACCTCTTACTTGGTCCTAGGCATATCTATGTTGATGATTCTGGGGTCGCCACAGCTCCTGGTGTTCTGGGGTTCCTCCAGCTGGCCGCTGGCCCTGCCGCCCTGGGGCTAAAACCTCGGCTCACGCGGACCTGGGCACGGATCGGCTCCTGCGCTCTGTGCTCTGCGCTGCCCGCTCCCAGACCGCTGTGCTGGTCTTTCCTGCAGGGCTGCTGGGCCGTCCTCAGCGGGAGGTTAGCTTCTCTGTGTCGTTCTGTGGGTGCTGGGGCTCCAGAAGTTGTTCAGAGTCCTTTTTTACATAGTTTGTGGGATATCTGGGGACAGAGAAGTTTGGACGAGCTGTTTCTACTCCGCCATCTTGGCTCCGCCTCTGGTTACCTGATATTAAACAATCTTTGCAATCCTGGAATAAATCATACCTGATCAAAGTGTATTATACTTGTGTAAAGTTGCTTTAGTTACTTGCTAGTATTTTATTTAACAATTTTCATCTATATTTAGAAGGGAAATTGGTCTATAATGTTCTTTCTCCATTTTATCTCTTCCTGATTTAGGTATCACTACCATATTTGTGTCATAAAAAGAACTGGGTAGGTCTCCTTTGTCACTAATTTTCCCAAATAGTTTGTATAGTATAGGAATCAATTGTTCTTTAAATATTAGATAGAATTCACTAGTAAATCCATCTGGCCCTGGAGATTTTTTCCTAGGGAGTTTACTAAGGCTTGTTTGATTTCTTTTTTTTTTTTCTGAGATAGGGTTCTTTAAGTAATTTACGTCCTCTTCAATTAATCTGGGCAATTTATATTTTAGTAAGTAATCCTCCATTTCACTAAGATTGGGAAACTTATGCGCATACAATTCGACAAAATAATTCCTATTTATTGTTTTAATATCCTCTTCATTGGAGGAAGATTGACCCTTTTCATTTTTGATATTCACAGTTTGTTTTTTTCTTTCTCTTTTTTAATATATTGATTAAGTGTCTATCAATATTTTCCATAAAAACAACTCAATTTTATTTTTTAATTCCATAGTTTTCATACTTTCAATTTAATTAATCCCTCTTTGATTTTTTTATTTCTAATGTAATATTTAATTAAAGATTTTTAACTTTTTTTCCTAGTTTTTTCAATTTCATGCCCAATTAATTGACTTCCCTTTTCTCTAAGTTATTCACTCAGGGATATAAAACTTCCCCTAAGAACTGTTTTTGTTGTGTCCCACAAATGTTGGTATGTTGTCCCATTATTGTCATTTTATTGAATGAAGTCACTGAATGTTTCTATAATTTCTTGTTTGACCCACTCATTCTTTGGGATTAAAATGTTTAGTTTCCAATTCATTTTTATGCTACCTTTCTATGGCCCTTTATTGCATATGATTTTTATTGCATCATGTCCTTAAAATGATGCATTTAATATTTTTACCTTTCTGCACTGAACTGTGACATTTTCATGCCGTAGTACATGGTTGATTTTTGTGTATGTGCCATATACTACTGAAAAGAAATTATATTTCACTCCAAGCATCCAGGAAGAAACAATTTCAATTTTGTGGAAACACAATCAGAATAGCACAGGACCTAGCAGCTTCTACACTGAGGGATTTAAGGGCATGAAATATGATATTTCAGAAGGCAAAAGAGCTGGGATTGAAGCCAAGGGTCAAGTACCCAGCAAAATTGAGTATTTTGTTTCAGGGGACCATATGGCCATTCAGGGGAATAGAGGACTTTCAAGCATTCTTGAGGAAAAAAACCAGAGTTGAATAGAAAATTTGACAATCACACACAAGAAGCAAGAGATGCCTTAGAAGGTAATCAAGGAAAAGAAATCAAAAGGAACTTATCAAATTTGAACTATTTATGTTCCTTCATGGAAAAACAATTACTGTGTCTGATGAAACCTTTCTCATTATGAAAATACTGGAAGAATGGTATATGGACATATGAATACGTATGTGAATGGGTGTATATATGTTTACAGTTATACATGGATAGAGGGCATAGGTTGAATTTATTGGAAAGGGATGATACTTAAGGGGTGAAATTATGAGGTGAGAGAGGAAAATGGCAAGAGGAGATGGGGAGAAACAGGGTAGGGTAAACTATCTCATGTAGAAGAAGCAAGGGGATGTGGCTCTAGGGGAGGGGTAGAACAGGAAGGCAAAACATAAAACCATATTCTCATTAAATTTGCCTCAGGGAGAGAATAATATACCTACTAAATGGGATATCTCACCCTTCAGCAGAGTAGGGGGGAGAGAGATGAGAGGGGCCATGATGGAAGGGAGGGTATTCTGGGGGGAGGGGAGGTTGGAAGAACCCACTTGTGAAGAGGGACAGGATCAAAGTAGGGAATGGACAAAGTGCAGTGTAGGATGGGTGGGAGGGAATTATAAGCAGCCTTTTACAATATATCTACTACGGTAATGTTTTGCATAGCTATACATATACAACACATACTGAATTACTTGTCTTCCCAGAGGAAATGGGTGACAAGGGAGGAAGGGAATGGATTTGAAATTCGAGGTTTTAAAATTAAATTTTTCAAATATATATATATAAAAATATATATATATATATATATATATATATATATATATATATATATATATATATATATATATATATATATATATATATATATATATATATATATATATATATATATATATATGGTATAATTGGGATATAAGATGTGCAGACATTGGGGCACAGAGACTCACCTTGCTCTAATGGAAAAGTTGAAGGGGGTACGTGAGAAGATATGGGAGAGAGCAGATTGGATGAGGGGATATCTTGTGGGACTGCTATTCTAGGGTAGGGGAATAATGGGGAAAATTTGTTACTCAAAATCTGGCAGAAATGAATGATGTAAACCAGAAGTTAATAAAGCATTTGTTTAAAATTAAAAAAAAAATAAATTATATTTATTTTTATCTCCATTCAGTTTTCTCCAGAAATCTATCTTATCTAACCTCTCATACTCTATTTACTTTATTAACTTCTTTCATGTTTGTTTTGCGTTTAGATTTGTCCAGTAGAGAGAGGGGGATGTGGAGGTCCCCCACTAGTATAGATTACATCCTATTTCTTCCTCTAATTCCCTTAACTTCTCCTCTAGGAATATGAATGATATACCACTTGGGGCGTATATGTTAAGTAATATTCTTGCTTCATTCTCAATGTTGCATTTTAGCAAAATATGGTTTCTTTACTTATCTCTTTTAATTAGATATATTTACTTTGCTTTTGCTTTATCTTAGATTAGGTTTGCTACCCCTGCTATTTTTTTTTTACCTGAAGAATAATGTATTCTACTTCAGCCTTTTACCTTTTCCCTGTGTGTATCCCTTTGTTTCAGATGTGTTACTTGTAGACAGCATATTCTAGGATTCTGTGTTTTTAATCCATTCTGCTACTTGCTTCCATTTTATGGGTGAATGCATCCCATTCACATTCACAGTAATGATTACTCTCTATCTCGTTCCCTCCATCCTATTCCCTCACCTGTGTATGTTCTTGTTTCTTCCTTTTCCCTTCCCCTCCTTAAGGGTTTATCTTTTAACCACCACCTACCTTAGTATCCTCCCCCTGTGATACCCTTTCTTTACCTCCCCTTTCCACATACTACTATTTACCTCCCTTCTTACCACCCCTTCTTATTCCCCTCTTACACCTTCTACTGCCTGTAGGGCACAATGGATTTTTGTACTTATTAGAGTATTTTATTCTCACTTTGACCCCAAACCAGAGAGAAAATTTCATACAGTGCTCCTCTCTGTTCCTCATTTCCCTGTTTTATAATGATTTTTGTGTCTTTTCACTTGAGAATCTTAAACTTAACTCATTATATTAATCCCCGTTTTAAAGAGAACCAATGAGATTAATGTTCATATGATGTTCATCTCCCTCACTTCTTCTACTCTACTATAATATGTCTTAATGCCTCTTCATGTGGCATAATTTACCTTTTTCAGTTTCATCCTTTCTTTTAATTCCATTACATTCCCATTGAACCCCTTAGCAAGGTCATTTTTTTATTCATCAGATTACTTCATTTATACCCCAAACCTCTCCCTATGTATATCCCTCTTAAATATAATGATAATGATATAAATTTCAGTATTGGCAGGGATCAATTTCTCCTGTAGGGATATAAACAGTTTGCTTTTATTGCATCCCAAGTTATGTGCATATGTGCATGTGTGTGCATGTGTGTGTGTGTGTGTGTGTGTGTGAGTGTGTGTGTATTAGTGTGTGTTTCCTTGTTTAACTTTTTATGTCTTTCTTGAGTCTTGTAATTGGGGATCACATTTTCCATTGAGCTCTAGATTTTTCATGAGAAAAATCTGAAAGTCCCTTATTTAATTAAATATCCACCTCATTAACTGAAAATTTATGCTCAGTTTTGCTGGGTAGTTGATCCTTGTTTTCAGACATTGCTCTTTTCCATTACAAAATATCAAATTCTAATCACTCTAATATTTTAATGTAAAAAACCGTTAGTTTCTTGAGTAATTCTGACTGTAGTTGCATGATATTTGAATTGTTTTTGGTTTTTTTTTGGGGGGGGGGCTCTTTGCAATATTTTCTTCTTAACCTTGTTATTCTGTATTTTGGCTACTATATTTCTTGGAGTTTTCAATTTTTGATCTCTTTAAGGAGGAGTCCTATGAAATTTTTGATAACTATTTTACCTTATGATTCTAGGACTTGAGGACAGTTTTCTTTGACAATCTCTTGGGGGATATTGTTCAGGCTGCTTTTTTCATCATGGATTTCTAGTATACCAATAATTCTTAAGTTAGCTCTCCTTTATCTCAGGGCAGCCACAACCAGCCACCAGCTGGAGGAACCTTAGATCACCAGCAGCTGTGGTGGTTTCCAGAATTATCAACCCACAGATGCTAGGGACAGAGGGAGAGGTCAGTGCAGTATGGGCTTTCAGGAACTGGAAGTTCAGCAGTGTGGTCTGGCCTTTGCCCTCAGTGTGAGAATCAGATGAGGCATGGTGGCTATCCAGCAAATTCCACTTGGCTGCTTCAGAGCTCCATGCCCACAAGTTGCAGGCAGACTAAGAAACCATCAAAATAGGTGATTGATTTTGTTTTATCCTGCTTGGATATGGTTCACTGTCTGTGATCAATGTGCCAAACCATTTGGAGGCTTCAGAGAAGGCAGCCAACTAATATCTCCAGCAGCTGAGAAAACCCTAGCAATGAGGACAAAGCCCCCCTCTCTGGTAGCCAAATTCTACTTTGACAAAATCATAAAAGTCAACTAATTGAGTGTCAATGTGGGTCAGCAAAGGAAGGAAGGCAAACACAGTAGTCCAACTTTGCATTCCTTTTTTCGGGACCAAAAGGATTGGGACATGGAACACGATTAAGAGAGCAAAATCAGAACTCCTGCACTAAAAGATTCCAGCAAAGGAATAAGCTGCTTACATGCTATAGAAGATATTAAGAAGAATTTTGAAAATTAATAAGAGTAATAGAGGAAAAACTGGGAAGAAAAATGAGAATGATGCAAGAAAAATATGGAATACGATTCAACAATATGACTGAAGAAAATAACACCTTAAAATTAGATTAAATCAAATGGCATAAGAGGTTCAAAAAGCCAATGAGGAAAAGAATGCCTTAAAAAGCCAAATTTGACACATGAAAAAGAATCTTAACATCTCAATGAAGAGAATCATTTCTTCAAAATTAGTTTGGAACAAATGAAAGCTAGTGACTTTTTGAGAATTCTAGATATGATAAAACAGATCCAAACAAATGCAAAAATAGATGGAAATGTCATGTATCTCAATGGAAAAACCACTGACCTGGAGAATAAGTCCAGGAGAGATAATTTTAAAATTATTGGACTACCTGAAAACCATAATTTAAAAAAGAGCCTAGAAATCATCATTTAAGAAATTCTCAAGGAAAATTGCACTGATGTTTTAGAAACAGAGGGCAAAATAGAGGTTGAAGAAATCTACTTATCACTTCCAGAAAAAGATCCCTAAAAGTAAACTCCTAGGAATATTATAGCCAGGTTCCAGAATCCCCAGATAAAAAGGAAAATATTACTAGCAGCCAGGAAGAAACAATTTGAATACTGTGGAAATACAATCAGGATGATACAGAATGTGGCAGCTTCTACACTGATTGATTGAATGTCTTTGAATATGACATACTGGAGGTCAAAGGAGCTGGGATAAACACCAAGAGTCACCTGCAAAGCAAAACTGAGTATCATGTTTCAGTGCAAAATATGGTAATTCAATGGAATAGAGGACTTTCAAGCATTCTTTTTTTTTAATGAAAGAATTTTTATTATAAAGCATCGACTTGACAAGTTAGGCACTCCCTACCCCTGAAACTTAAAAATATGGGGTGGGGGATGCAGCGTTAAGTGAAGTCGACCAAAAACATTTCTTCAGACAATACTTCCTTTTACCCTCTCCCTGTTTTCTCTTTTTCTCTAGGTTGGATCTTGCCATTATCCTACCCATTCTAAAAAGGGTAGGGATGCTAATCAGTTCAATTTAGGCATCAGGCCTTTTTAACATCCATCCTTAAGCTCTGGAGCACCACCGAGTATATCCACCACTTCCTTTCTAGGGGACACTTGTAGATTGCTCTTCCTCAGGGAGAATATTAGTTTGAGGTGCAAGTATGGGCATCATTTCTGGTGGGGGTCCACTCTCTTCCTTAAGGTGGTCTCGATATAGCCTTCGAAGATGGGCCAGCTCTCTCTCAGGTGGCTGCTGCCAATTGTACCATGGATACCAGGAGGTACCTGCAGCTAGGGCAGGAGCCACTGGGGTAAAGCCCACAGCTCCATGGGAGTTGCTGAAATCAGTATCCCGTGGCTGTACCTGTGGGATGTGGTAACTGAGAAAACCATGGTCTCTGGCCTTCAGGATAGCCTTTGTCAGCTTCTTATGCTGCTTCATACAGACACTCTAAAGTCCACGTGGAGCTTCTGATCATGGCAGATAGGGCAAGGGTTCCCAGCAACTTTGTTCCCTCAAATGCATGTCTTATGGGTTCGCTGTGGTGGGATACCACCTTTGTGGTTTCGTCTATAGTCAGCCCAGACTGGAGCCATATCGAGCCAGGTATTCTTCAGTTTCCAGATATTCCCAAGGAGCATCCTGATAGAGGGAGACAGAAATGGAAGATTCTTCATCAGGGGGAGCTTTGGTGCATAGAGGCCGGGAAGTAGCCTGCACCCAGTGGACCCGTTGGACAGGTGTGAGGCCCAAAGGCCGCCTAAGCAGAAGAGTTAGGAGAGAGGCGGCCATCTTGGTGTACGGCTAAGGGAGGAGAGGGGCGACTTTCAAGCATTCTTGATGAAAAAGCCAGAGTTGAATAGAAAATGAGATATTCAGTTCAAAGAAACAAGAGTAGCATAAGGTAACCAGGGAAAAGAAATCATAAGGAACTTATTAAAGTTGAACTACTTACATTCCTACATGGAAAAATGATCATTTTAAATTATGAAACTTTTCTCAGTATGAGAATAGGTGAAGGGAATAGAATGTGTATATGTATATGTATATGTATATGTGTATATATAATAATACATACATACATATGTCTATATAGGAGCTTAAATGGGCATATGAATACTTATGTGAAAGTGTGAATATATGTGTAGAGGTATACATAGACAGAGGGCACAGGACCAATTGAATAGGAAACGATGATACTTAAATGGTGAAATTAAAAGATGAGAGAGGAATATAATGAGAGGAGATGGGAAGAGATAGGATGGGATAAATTATCTCATATAGAAGAGGCAAGGGAAAACAGTTACAATGGAGGGAAAGAAGAGGAAGGTAAAAGGGAATGAGTAAACATTATTCTAACTGAATTTGGATTAATGAGGGTGAGACATACACATTACAAAGGATATTTCACACTCCAGGAGAGTAGAAGGAAAAGAGAAGACAGGGGGGATCATGGAAGGGAGATTAGGCTAGGAGAGAGGGAAGTTGGAAGCACCCACTTTTGAAAAGGGACAGGATCAAAGTAGAGAATAAAACTAGTAGGGGGTTGGATAGGATGGAAGGAAATATAGCCAGTCTTTCACAATATATCCACTATAGGAATGTTTTGCAAAGCTACATATGTACAACCTATATTGAATTGCTTATCTTCCCAGTAAGGGTGGGTGATGAGTGAGGTAGGGAAAAAATCTGGAATTCAAAAGTTTAAATTCAAATGTTAAAAATAGTATTATTATTATTTTTATTATTATTATTGTTGTTGTTGATGATGATGATGATGATGATGTAGTTGTTGTTTTTGTTGTTGCTATTATTATTTTACATGTAACTTGGAAATAAGATACACAGGCACTGTGGCATAGATATCCATTGTGCCCTACTGGAAAAGTTGGAGAGAGGACAGAGGAAGATATGGGGCGGAGCAGATTGGGGGAGGGAATATTCAATGTGGTTGCTGTTTTGGTATGGTGTGTACAGAAAAAATGGGGAGAAAATTTGTAATGCAAAATCTTGTGGAAATGAATGATCTAAACTAAAATATTGAAAAAAACTAAAAAAGTAAAAAATTCAAATTATTAATTGGAGTAATGAATGTTGAAATAATTCTGAAGTACACCCTTATGGATATTGTATTGGCTAACAGGACAGAAAAGGTACATGAAAAATATTTGAGGGGATTTGGGAAAATGAGACATAAATATACTCTTACCATAGGTTTCAGTTGATTCACCCATTTTATAGAACAATTTGGAACTACGCCAAAAGGAATATAAAACCATGCATACCTTTTGACTCAGCGATATCACTATTAGTTCTGTATCCCAAAAGAGATTTTAAAAAGGAGTCTATATGTATGCAAATAGTTATAACTGTTCTTTTCTGTGAGTAAAGAATTAGAAATTAAGCATATGTGCATAATTTGGGGAATGTCTTAAAAGTTGTGCTATGTCATTATAATATTCTATTATACTATAAGAAATATGTAAGATGCTCTAAGGAAAAAAAAATTAGAAAGTCTTATATAAGTTGATGAAAAGTCCAATTTACTGGCTACAAATCAATGGCAATAATGAAAGTTTATCAGCTGTGAATGATTTAGTTATTCTCAGCAAATACAGTGATAGATGACAGCTCTGAAGGACTTAAATTGAAAAATGCTATTCATCCCCAGAGATAGAATTGATGGTGTCTGAATACAGATTGAGTCAACTTTTTCACATTATTTTTCTTGATTTTTTTAATCTATGTTTTCTCTAACATCATGTCATATATAACCCATATTGAAGTGCTAGATTTCTCAATGAGGCAGGGGATGGGGAAGGAGGAATGAAAGAATTTGAAAATCAAATTAAAAAAAAAGTTAAAATTGCTTTTACATGTAACTGGGAACATTAAATACTAAATAAGTATCAAATATGAAATCAGAATTGGAAGAAGCCTATAAATAAATGTGTTTCTTACTTTTCCCATTCATTTCTCTAAAGGTGTTTATTATATCTAATTTATCTGAGATTCTATTCACCTCAATTTGTTTCTTATTTATTTTGGCTGGATTTATCTAATTCTTAGCATGAAAGATAAAGTTCTTCAGTATTATAGTATTATTTCCACCTATAATTCTTTTAAATTTTCCCTTAAAATTTTGATGGTACAGCATTTGGTTCATATACATTTTTTTTGCATTTTGGAGGGGGAAGGGAGGGCAATTGGTGTTAAGTGACTCTCCCAAGGTCACACGACTAATAAGTGCTGAGTGTCTTAGGCCAGATTTGAACTCAATACTGCAGGGACTGTGCTCTACTCACTGTTCCACGTAGCCACCCCCTCCATGCACATACATTTAACATTGATATTGATTCATTTTAATGGCAACTTTTATCATAATGCAGTTTCCTTATTTATCACTTTTAATTTGATCTATTTTAGTTCTCAATTTATCTGATATCATGATTACCACTGCTCCTTTTTTACTCTTTGCTTATACAAAATAAATTCTACCCCAGCCCTTTATGTTAAATCTGTGTGTATCTCTCCTATTTAGAAGGTTTCTTTTAAGCTACTAATTGTATGATTCTGATTTTAAATCAATTCTTCTATGTTTTCTTTCTATGGGTGAGTTCATCCCATTCAAACTTGTAATTACTATTTGCGTGTTTTCCTTCATCCTATTTTTCTTCACTAAGTACTAGCAAAACCTTTCCAGCAGGTAGACTAGACCAGGTGGCCAAAAATCGACAGACCTCTAATCCATTTGTTAATTAGGTTGACATCTACCCCGAAGAAGTGGGTGGATGAGAAAAATTTGCTCCAATGAACATGAAAGCAACTGAGGCAGGTGCAATGATGAGCTTAGAGCCAGGTCAGACAGGCTCTAAGATGCCTAAATCATCCACTGCATCCTTCATTCTCACCACTTATCTAGACTTTTGTGCTGCCATTGTACTCTGATGACTCTACAAAAGAGAATGAGTTTGATGACTTTGAGCAACAATACATCACTTAAACACAATTCATGAGAAAGTGAAAGAATCTCCATTATTATGTCACTGATCGTTTTGCAAATGAAGAAAGAACAAGATATGTCAAACTCTTCGAGGGCAAGGATTTTATTTTCCCCCTTTTTGTATACCCAATTCTCAGAACAATACCAGGAGCATACTAGGCATGTTTTTTTTTTTTTTCATTGATGAGGCAGACAAGTACAGATGAATTCTGGTAAGTGTTAAATAACAGGCTTTCTGAAAAAAAAAATATTCGTGGTACACTTTTAAGCTTGATTTTCATTATTAATATTTCCCTATAATTTTCTTAAATATAGAAATCAACAAAGTAGTAAACAATAACTGATTTGTTGTTTTTTCTAGCGTTTGAGGTGTGAATGCTCAAATTGACCCTTTAACTATGACTACTATAGGTAGATTCCTGCTGTTCTTAAACCTGAGTTTAAATTCTGACTATCCTGGACACTTATTAACATTCAGTCATTTAATCTCCCCCCACCCCCTTTTCTCATCTATAATGCTACTTTTACGGCATTGTTGAGAGGATCAAATGACACTACATATTTAAGCATTTTCAAAACTGAAAAGCCCTATTTATTTACTATTATTTTTTCCAAGAAATTTGGCAGAGAAATTAGAGAGTTATGAAATGAGTGTGAAAAAGAAGCTTTTTAAAAATTATTATTAGTAACTGATGAAAAAAATTAATGAGAGCTTCCCACATTCCTTTTCATTTACAAAGAATTAAGGGGTGATGAAAAAGTGATGAAAAAGTGATGAAAAAGTCATAAGAAGTGAAGTATTGGGCAATTTTCTGGAAAAGACAGGAGAGTATGTATTCAAGGACAAAAGTTAGAAATTGCAAGGACTATTTGAAACAAGAATAATAATTAAATGACAAACACTATGATATGTTGTAATAGAAAGTTCAGTAAATAAAAGTGTTGGTATGGAATCATCAGATCAAAATTAAGAGAGGAAGTTGGAATTAGAGATAAAGAATCTTACAGCCTCCTGTAATCATGTTTCTATGGGCAAAGACAGAGTCTCATTTACTGTATTCAAAACCAAGCAGTGGAAATAAGAACTCCTTAAGATCAGAACAAATATTGTTGTCTCCTGCATACTAAAGCATGAGACTGGGAAAGAGTGAGAGCTTTGAAATAAGAAATTTTCCAAAGAGAACAGCTGAAATATACATTATGTTATTCTTAAAAAATCATATAGTCCATACTTTTCCCCTATATTTAACCATCTTTTATTTTTGAACCATATATTTACTCTTACTTTCCTTCCATAACCTTGAATACACTGAAATTTGATTCTCTTAGGATAATGCTACATCAGTGACTAATCCTGGTATCCCTGGTTTTCCCTTTTCTCATATAACCATTCACTGGTTCATGTGAGGATTCAAAATATTGTGAACTGGCTATAGTCACTGTTAGATTCTCCTACTCATGTCAGCATTCTGATTACATTTTGGTAAGTGTGAGACAAGGTACTCAATTGAGAGTGTAGGAGTGAGAATTAGTGTGGATGGCTTAAAGAAAGAAGAGAAGATTTGGAACTGTTATTGAGATCAATAAAATAGAGGATCAGTTAGGAAGGAAGTGAGTTGCAGTTAAGGCCCAGATAAGATTAAATAATTTGACTAATTAGTAAATAGTTATCACAATAATATGTAAATTAGGACAAAAAGGTAGGAGGTAGGTGGAGATCAGAGCTGTGGTTTGGTAAGCAAATTTGGTAACAGCAATAGAAAAAGGAATTAAGACATTTAGTACTTAAAGATTTGCTCTGCCCAAATGTATCATCTAATAAAGATCTAACTGGCAGTTATTTTCTCCCTCCTACATGTTTTCTATTCACTAACAATTTCTTTTTTCTGTCTCAAAGGGGTTTTCCTTTAAAAACTAAATATCAAAATGCCACTAGGTAAAGATGGTGGAGTAAAAGAAGTAACTTGGTTGAGGTCCCACTCCCACCACCTCCACGAACAGTAAAAAAAAATGAGTCCAAAACAAATTATAAAGCTACAGAACCCACAAAGGGACAGAGAGAAGCAAAAGCTCTTGCTTAAGGAAGCCTGGCAGGCCAACAGGAAGGGTCTACTCTACTGGAGAGGAAGTGAAGCACTTTGCCATAGCCCATGCCAGGCCGGAATCAGGACCAAAACTGGCCAGAGCCAACTTCAGGAGAGTCAATCACCAGCATTTGTGTTGGTTTCCAGATTTCTGAACCCATAAACTCCAATGATAAAGTAAAAGTTTATTAGGAAACTCTGGGTGAGTGAAGAGCATGGTCTGGCCAATGACCCTGGGGTGAGAGGTAGTGGCTAAACAGAGGCAGTAATGGCTGCCATGTTGCTGGATACAGAGCCACTGAACTGAAAATCACGGGGGGCGGGGCAGGTGACCATTCAGAGAGTAATAACTCTTGCTTTGACCTGCTTGGATCTGGGTCACAGTCTTGGGTGGTGGTCTTGGAATGAGGAGCACTAGTGTGCCAGAGCTTGTGGTGGATGTAGAGATGGCATCCTCCTCATGGCTATGACAACATCTCTGACAACAACTGTGAAAACCCCAGCAATTAAGGACGCAGATCCCAAAATGAGGAGAAGAATGCCTTAAAAAGCTAAATTGGCCAGATGGAAAGGGCATTTTAAAAACTCGTTGAGGAGAATAATTCCTTCAAAATTAGAGGGAGCAAATGGAAGATAGTGACTTTGTAAGTAATCAAGATATTATAAAATAGATCCAAACAAATGATAAAACAGAAGACAATGTGAAATGTCTTATTGGAAAAACCACTGACATGGAAACTAGATCCATAAGACATAAAGCCATGATAAAAAAAAAGAAACTAGAAATCATACTTACAGTAGTTCTAAAGGGAAAGTGCCTTTATATTCTTAAGCCAGAGGGCAAAATAGAAACTGAAAGAATTCATTGATCACCTCTTGAAAAGGATTGGAAAAAAGAGAATTCCTAGGAATATCATACCTAAATTTAAGAGTTCCCAGGTAAAGGAGAAAATATCATAAGCAGCTAGGAAAACAATTTAAGTACTGTGGAAACACAATTGGGATAACACAGGATCTAGAAGTTTCTACATTAAAGGATTCACAGGCTTGGTATATGATATTCCAGAGGTCAAAGGAGCTAGGAATAAAACCAAGAATCACCTGCCCAGCAAAACTGAGTATAATGTTTCAGGGGGAAACATGATCATTGAATAGAATAGAGGACTTTCAAGCTTCTTGATGGAAATATCAGAGGTGAATAGATAATTTTACTTTCAAGAGAAGCAATAAAATGTAAACAGGAAAGATGAATCACTATATGATGTATGTATGTGTGTATATATATATATATATATATATATATACATATATATATATATGTGCTGTATGTATATATATATATATACATATATATATGTGATGTATGTATATATATATGGTGTATGTGTGTATATATATATATACATATACACATATACATATATATATATATATATATATATATACTTGATACAACATGATATATGAGAATGTGGTATGTGTATATATGTATACATCTATACATAGAAAGGGCCACAGGATAAGTTGAATATTAAGGGATAACATCTAAAAATAAAATTAAGAGGTGAGAGAGGAATATGTTGGGAGGAAGAGAAAGGGAAAGAGAAAATAGGGTAAATTTTCTCATATAAAGGAGGCAAGCGAAAACTGGTAGAATGGAGGGGAAGAGAAGGAAGGTGAAAGAGAATGTGTTGACTTTACTGTCATTGAATTTAGCTTAAGACAGGAATAACATACATACTCATTTGTGTATCTTACCCTGCGTGACATTAGGGGGGAAGGGGATAAGAGGGGGAATGACAGAAGGTAGAGCAGATTGTGGAAGAGGGAAGTTAGAAGCAAACATTTTTGAAAAAGCACAGGGTCAGTGGTGTGAGAAGAATGCGGCAAGAGGAGATGGTGAGAGATGGGGGGGGGGGTTAAGTATATCATGTAGAAGAGGCAAGGGGAAGTCGTTGCAGGGAGGGGAAGAACAGGAAGGCAAGAAGGCAAAACCATATTCTCATTGAATTTGGCTCAGGGAGAGAATGACATACATACTAAATGGGATATCTCATCCTGCAAGAGAGTAGTGGGGAAGGGGATGAGATAGGGGAAGATGGAGGGGAGGGCATGCTGGGGGGAGGGGAGGTTGGAGGCACCCACTTCTGGAGAGGGAAAAGATCAATTTACAGAGCAGGTGGAGGGTGGGATGGGTGGGATGGAAATATAGTCAGTCTTTTACAATATATCTACTAAGGTAATGTTTTGCATAGCTATACCTGTACAAAATATACTGAATTGCTTATCTTCCCAGCAGGAGTGGGTGACAAGGGACGAAAGGAATGAATTTGGAATTCAAAGTTTTAAAATTAAAAGTTTCAAATATATATAAATACTATTATTAATATTATTTTGCATGTAATTGGGAGATTGGATGTGCAGGCATTGGGGCATAAAGATTCACCTTGCCCTAATGGAAAAGTTGAAGGGGTTATGGGAAAAGATATGGGAGAGAGCAGATTGGATGAGGGGATATCCTCTGGGACTGTTATTCTGGGATGGTGGGTAGGGGAAAAATGGGGGAAAATTGCTACTCAAAATATGACAAAAAATGGATGACGTAAACCAGAAGATAAAAAATCATTTGAAAAAAAAAAGAAAGAAAAATCACAAGGTCAAAGGAGAAAAAAGAAGGAGTTGGGGGTAGGATAGGATGGAGGGAAATATAATTATTCTTTCCCAATAACTACTATGGAAACATTTTGTGTAACTACACATGTATAAATTATGTTCAATTTCATGTCCTCCCAGTGTGGATGGGTGAGAAGGGAAGAAGAGAAATAATCTGGAAATCAAAATTTTATAAACAAATGTTTAAAAAATGATTCTTTTCATTCAACTTGGTAATAAGATATACAGGCACTGGGGTATAGAAATCCATCTTTTCTTTCTGTAATATTGGGGAATGGGTAGGATATAAGAAAGAAGAGATTGATGTAGTGAATGTTCAATAGGCTCGTTATCTTGGTGTAGGGGGCTAAGGGGTAGACCAGGAGTGAATTTATATTTCACAATCTTATAGGAATGAATGCCAAAACTTAAAAATTAAAAAAAAAATAAATTGAAATAATAGAATAGCTAACCATCCTTGGTACCTTTTTTCTCCAAATTGTTTACTTACTGTTTTCTGGGATCATCACTAACTTAAAACTTCATTCTTTAATGTATCAATGATATCTTAAAGGCAAAGTCTAATTGTACAAGGCCATTACTGAGCCATTACAGTTATGACTAGAGTTTGTGTGAGGATTTCCCTAGGCCACACTCCTTGTGAGGGCGCATTGTTGCTCAGGGTGATTGGCTTACCATATTTCTTTGATTAGCAAGGGAACAGGGTATGATTGGGGAGAAGTGGTCCAATTTGCACACAATGGAATAAAGTACTAGGATGCAGAATACCACATGTAATCACTTTGGCTATTAGTATATAAATCCTTGCCTTCAGATAAATAAAAGGACTGCCTAGACAGCTTCCCATCTGGCTATTGTCTCCTCATACCCACACTCTCATATTTTGCCCCTGCCCTTTATGGTGTGGGCATCATCTAATGTTTTATTCTCAGTCACCATCATTCTTGACGTTTCCACAACACTTTACATTGCTCAACATTGAACTTTCCTCTGAATTCAGTATCCTGTATGGGTTTCCATGACATTCTCTCCTGGCTCTCATCCTGTTTGTCTAGTTGTTCTTGCTCAGTTTTTTTTTTTCTTATATCTATATTCAGTTAACTTCATCACACTGGGGGCAGAGCCAAGATGGCAGAGTAGAAACAGCACTTCCAAGGTGCTCTCCTCCACTCCACTTCAAAATCATGTAAAAGGCGACTCTGAACAACTTCTGGAGCTCCAGTACCCATAGAGCAACACAGAGAAGCTAACTTCCCACTGAGAACAGCTCAGCAGCCATTCAGGGAGTAGCCAGTGCAGCACTCTGAGAGCCAACAGTGCAGTGCTCTAGGAGCCCAGCCTAGGCCCAAATGAAATTCAGTTTAGGCCCAGGGCAGCCTGGCAAGCATCAGGCTGGAGGGACCACAGAACACCAGCAGCTGAAGCAATTCCAGAATTATCAACACAGATATGCCGAAGACAAAGTGAGAGGTTAGTGCCCTATGGACTTTGGGACCAGTATTTGGGGAACATGTCAGGCTTTTTCCCTGGGGTCAAGAAGATGCTGAGGGGACATGGCACAGAAAGCCATTTTGCACCTTCAGTTGCAGGTTCAGCTCCTGGCCTGTGAACTGTAGGGAGATCCAGCGATGAGTCTTGGGGTTATTCTCTCTTGCTTTAACCTCCCTGGATCTGGATTGCGGTCAGAGTGGGAGGTCTTGGGGTGGGTATTCAGGTTGCCAGTGAATGTGGAGGCTTCAAAGAGGCCACACAACTAATACCTCCAAAAGTTGAGAAGACCCCAACGTTTGGGACCAAAGCTCCCCTGTCTGGTGGCAGATTCCTACTATGGCAACAAGCCAAATAGTCAAGTAATTAAGTGGTAACATGCCTAGGCAAAAGAAACAAATTAAACAGAAAAATTTAACATTAGACTCCTATTTGGGGGGCAAAGAGGATTGAAGCTTGGAACAGGAGGAGGACTGTGAGGTCAGAAATCCTGCACCAAAAGCCTCAAATGAAAATATGACTGGGTTATAGGCCATAGAGGACCTTAAGAAGGATTTTCAAAATCAAATAAGAGAAGTGGGAGGAAAAATTGGGAAGAGAAATGAGAAGGATGCAGGAAAAGTATGAAATGACAGTCAACAGCATGGTTGAGGAAAATAAAACCTTAAAAATAGACTAACTCAAGTGGCAAAGGAGGCTCAAAATGGCAATGAGGAAATTAATGCCTTCAAAAACCAAATCTGCCAGATGGAAAAAGAATCTCAAAAGCTCACTGAGGAGATTCATTCCTTCAGAGTTAGACTGGAGAAATGGAAGCTAGTGACTTGATGAGAAATCAAGATACTGTTAAACAGATGCAAACAAATGAAAGAATAGAAGGCAATGAGAAATATCTCATGGGGAAAAAACACTGACCTGGAAAATAGATGCAGTAGATATAATTTAAAAATTATTGGAAAGGCATGGTCAAAGAAATAACCTAGAAATCTTGCTTCAAGCAATTCTCAAGGAAAATTGCTCCGATGTTTTTGACACAGACGGTGAAATTGAGATTGAAATGATCCACCAATAACATCCTGAAAAAGATCCCAAAAAGAAAACTCCTAGGAATATTTTAGTCGAGTTCCAGAATTCCCAGTACACAGAGAAAATACTACAAGCAGCCAGGAAGAAATAATTTCAGTATTGTGGAAACACAATCAGAATAGCACAGAACCTGGCAGTTTATACACTGAGGGATCAAAGGGCATGGAATATGATATTATGCAGCAAAAGACCTGGTATTAAAACCAAGAATCACATACCCAGAAAAACTGAGTATTTTGTATAAGGGGAAGATATGGTCATTCAGTGGAACAGATGACTCTCAAGCATTCTTGAGGAAAAAACTAGAGTTGAATAGAAAATATGACATTCAGAAACAAGAAGCAAGAGATGCTTTAGAAGGTAATAATCGGGGAAAAGACATCAAAAGGAACTTACCAATGTTGGACTATTTACATTCCTACATGGAAAAAACATAACTGTGACTGATTAAATCTTTCTCAGTATGAAAACAATTGAATAAGGGTATATGGTCATGTAAATTCATATGTGAATGTATGTATATATATATATATATATATATATATATATATATATATATATATATATAGGCATGAATAGAGGGCACAGGTTGAATTTGGTGGGAAGGGATGATACTTACAGGGTGAAGGTAAGAGGTGAGAGAGGAAAGTGGCAAGAGGAGATGGAGAAAGACAGGGGTAGGGTAAACTATCTCATGTAGGAGAGGCAAGGGGAAGTGGGTGCAGGGGAGAAAAATAATAGCAAGGTAAAAAGTCAAAACCATATTCTCATTGAATTTGGCTTAGGGAGAGAATGGCATACTAAATGGGATATCTCACCCAGCATTAGAGTAGTGGGGAGGGGGATTAGAGGGGGGATGATGGAGGGGAGGGCATTCTTGGGGGAGGAGAAGTTGGACGTTCCCACTTTCAAAGAGGGACAGGATTAAAGTACGGAATGGACCAAGTGGGGGGTGGGATGGGTGGGTGGGAAATATAAGCAGTCTTTTACAGTATATCTACTATGGTAATATTTTGCATAACTATACATGTACAACACATATTGAATTGCTTATCTTTCCAGAGGGAGTGGGTGAGAAGGGAGGAAGGGAATGGATCTGAAATTCGAAGTTTTAAAATTAAATATTTCAAATATAAAAATTAAAACTTCATCACACTGACTTTTAATGCACTCCAGACATCTGATTTGTTTCCTTTCCCTCCTCTCCTCTCCTCTCCTCTCCTCTCCTCTCCTCTCCTCTCCTCTCCTCTCCTCTCCTCTCCTCTCCTCTCCTCTCCTTCTCTTCCTCTATCTATCCCTTCCTCCCCTCCCTCCTTCTCCCTCTCCTTCTCCTCTCTGTCTGTCTCTCTGTCTCTGTCTCCATCTTGCTCTTTCTCTCTGACTCTGTCTCTGTCTCTCTCTGCCCACCCCCCCCTCCTCTCTCTCTCTCTTTCTCCCCATAAGTTACAATGCATTGAGCAGTCATTTCAAGGTGGACTATTTTAAGGTCTACTTTTTTTTTCTTATCCTAGTCTTTTTCATGATTTATAGTCCCACATCTTGAACTGCCTTTTCAAGAATTTCAGATACATATTCCTTAACATATTGTTGCAATTTAAATCCTGGGAAAACAAAAATTGTTAAGGTCGGGCTTTGCCCATTCAAAAATTGTTGTGATTTCATGATCTGTGGTGGTGGAAGCATCTTAAAGATTTCAGAGTCAGACCACCTCTAATCCAAGTATAGGTATTTATTGAGATTGACATCTCTCATTAAGTGGGCTAAATTCTGAGAGGAAGCAGCATCTTTAGAGAAAGCAAAATGGATTTTTATGGGGTAATTATGCTTTTAAATGACAGAAATTTACATGGCATTAATATTAAAAGACAGAAGGATATTATTAAGGTATTAAGTAATGGAGAAGGGGTTCCATCTATGGTTTGGTGGTTAATCATTCTGGATATTCTGCTGTCCAACTGGCTAGATATTGTGGTCCTGTCTTGGGCTAGATGGATGGTGTGATTGTGAGTGAATAAAAGGTCACACCTGTTCCTGTGGGAATGGGTCTGGGGGCAGTGTAGAAGAAGTAGCTAGGTTCCCATCAAATCACACACCTGCTGCTTCTGTGGAAACTAAGGGCTCAGAGACACAGCTGTTTTCCAGTGAGCAGTGAGGCATATACAAAGAAGTTAGGTCTCTGGTGGGAGAGGTAGGTGCAGTGGGCCTGCTGTTCAGTAGGGCCAGGCATATAATAAAATTAGAATATTGGGGTTGGAGGCAGCTTTATTAAGTTCCTATCAATCTCAAACTCATTATGTAAAGAAACACACCTCCTTATTCCTCCCAAATGCACCCATCTTCTGAATGTTTGTATTATTTTTAAAATCACTACCATCCGTCCAGTATTACATATTCAAAACCTTAGTGTCATTTTCACTCTCATTCTCACTCATTCAACATATCCAAACAGTTTTCAGATTATGTTTTTATTTCTACAATATCTCTTGTATATATCCTCTACTCTGTACTCATAGAGCCACCTCCGTAGTTGAGGCTTTCATTAATTCTATCATCTGGATTATTAGAAATATCTCCATTATTCTTCCTCATTAAATTTCTTCCCAGTAGAATTCATCTTCCACTGTTACAGGAAGCCTTTCCAGCACAGAAGAGCCTTGTGGAAATTTTGCTCTCTGGCTTAACTTTCAACAAACACCATGATGAAGCTTCTGAGTAATTCTTTGTGAAAAAGACCAATATCTACCAAGGTGTTCATCTTTCCTTTCTCTGTCCCTCCATGGATTAGAAAAAAGATTACCTCCAAACTATGTAAAAGGGGACTCTGAACCACTTCTGGAGCCCCAGCACCCACAGAACGACACAGAGAAGCTAACCTCCCGCTGAGGACAGACCAGCAACCCTGCAGGAAGGACAAGTGCACCGCTCTGGGAGCCCATAGTGTGCAATGCTTGGGGAGCGCAGCACAGGTCCGCCTGTGTCGCGGTTTTAACCCCAGGGCAGCCGGGCCAGCAGCCGGCTGGAGTGACCCCAGAACACCAGAAACTGTGGTGATTCCAGAATTATCATCATAGACATGCCTAGAACAAAGTGAAAGGTTAGTGCTCTATGGACTTTGGGACCAGTATTTGGGGAAGATGTCAGCTTCTTCCCTTGGGGGCTAGAAGCCGATGACGAGACACACCATTTTGTAGTTTTCAGAGGCAGCTCCAGCTCCTGGCCTGCAAACTGTAGGGAGATCCACCGATCAGTCTTGGGGGGTATCGATCTTGCTTTAACCTCCCTGGATCTGGATTGTGATCTGGGGTGGAGGTAGTGGGTGGGTTTCCAGGTTGCCAGAAGCTGAAGTTGTCCCCCCACACATTCGGTACAAAAGTTCACCTGTCTGGTGGCCCAGCATAGTGTGGCAACAAGCCCAAAAGTCAAGTAATTAAGTGACAACATGCCAAGGCAAAGGAAACAAATTAAAAAGAAAAATGCAACCTTAGACTCCTATTTCGGGGGCAAAGAGGATGGAAACATAGAACAGGGCAAGGACTGTGAGGTCAGAAATCCTGTTCCAAAAGCCCCAAAGGGAAATTTGAGCGAGTTACAGGCCATAGAGGACCCTAAGAAAGACTTTAAAAATCAAATAAGAGAAGTGGAGGAAAATTGGGAAGAGAAATGAGAAGGATGCAAGAAAAATATGAAATGAGGGTCAACAGTCTGACTGAGCAAAACAACACCTTAAAAAATAGACTAACTCAAATGGCAAAGAGGCCCAAAAGGGTGATGAGGGGAAGAATGCCTTAAAAAGCCAGATTTGCCAGTTGGAAAAAGAATCTCAAAAGTTCACTTAGGAGATTCATTCCTTCAGAATTAGACTGGAGCAAATGGAACCTAATGACTTTATGAGAAATCAAGATGCTGTTAAGCAGATTGAAACAAATGAAAGAATAGAAGGCAATGTGAAAAAAAGAATTCATCTTCCATATAACCTCCAAAATTACTTTTCTAAGGTATAGGCCTGACCATGTCACCATCACTACTAACCTTTTCACCCCTCAATAAAATCCACTGACTCTCCATTACCTCCCGAATTAAATCCCCTACAGAGCATTTAAATCTCATTATATTTTTTTCCTTCTAACCATTCTAGTAATCTTTCACAGTACTCCCCTCTACCCTTAACTTTACAACCAAACAATCGTGATCTACTTATTTTTCTTTATTCATATTTTAAGATATATCATTTCTCTGCTTTAAGATGGGCTATTTGCTATACCTCTCTACAATGTTCTCTTTCTAATTGCTGTTCTTTTGTATCCCGGTTTCCCTCAGGTCTCAGGTAAGTCAACACATTATATAGATAATATTTCTGGAGCTCCCTTTACCCCCACTTGAACCTCCTGTCCAATTGCTGGAACCTTCTCTTTCAGGCTTAAATTGTTTCGTATATTAAAATTCATTGTATGCAGTCTTTCTCAGTTCCATCTTTAGTTTAGAATAGAGCCTGGAACACTGAAAGTATTTAATCAATACTTATTGATTTTGAATTGACCTAGACTAGCAACTTGTATTTGTCCTTGCTTTGTTTGCTTTTCATGAAGATTGGTTGAAAGACAACAAAGCATAGTATATAAAGAGCTAACCTCAGAGTAAGGAAGACATGAGTTAAAGTTTCACTGAAACACATATTGCTTGTATGACTTGGACAAGTCATTATCTTCTGAATGCTCCAAATAGCTCTGAGACTTAAAGTTCCTTACACCACTGAAATCTTGTATATGAAAAACAAATCTTAAAAAATGTAGTGATTAATTCAGCAGTGTCAGAAAAAAAAAATAGTATCTGCATGGAATAACTAATATGTGAATGTATTTATCCCAAATGTTGTTCAATATCTGTGTTGTAACTTATTTAACAAGAATCTTTGCCATTTAATGAGCTTGAAAGTTAGTAGTCATTGCACTTAAACTACCCTGTCACAAAGTGGATATAGGCCCTCCTTGAAGACAAAAGTTGTGTTTGATTTTCTTTGTATCTCTGGTGTTTACCATAATAGTTTACAAATAGAAGCATTTTGTAATTACTTAATGATGATTGCTACACAACTTAAAAGGTTTGGTGGAATTCAAATGCATGAAGTCATAAAATTATTGTTAATCCAGTGTAGTGTGTGTGTGTGTGTGTGTGTGTGTGTGTGTGTGAGAGAGAGAGAGAGAGAGAGAGAGAGAGAGAGAGAGAGAGAGTGCGCACATGTTCATGCTTGCATGCATAACTCTAAATATGATAAGCTATAATTATCTAAGAAGTCTATTATCATTTAATGTGAATATCAATAATTGTTTTATAAATTGAGTCATATTGATTTTTGAGTGAATGACTTAGAGTAACCAGTTAGGGAGCACCTCTCAGGGTTGGGAAGAAATGAGATCAAGATTTGCTGCTGTTACACAGCTGCAGCATAACCCTGGGCAAGCAACTTTACGTCTCATTTTCCTAGGCATTTTTAATAAGGCTATAATTATAGAGGATTTGCTGATAAATCTGCATGAAGCAGGGGATTCTCTACATTGATAAAATCAAAGTTATAGTCTTCTATATAATGAACTCATTATTTATAAGTGTAGTTATAATAGGGTTTGTACCGTAAAGCCAACAATTCTTTCCTACTTATGGGCTACGGAAGGAGGGGGGTCGAAGACTTTGGTAAATCCAAATAGTTGATGATATTTCTTTAGTATAGATTGCTCTTTTGCATACTGCTTCCCATATTTCCCATAGGAAATAATTTGCTACCAAATCCTAAACTAATGCAAAACAATTTCTTGTTTTGATCAAGAAAATAAAGTTGGAATTCATTCAAAAATATGCATCTCACTTATGAGGCACTGTTGATGTTCTGTCATGAACTCCAGCTCTCTAGAAAAATACTGCATTGGTTGTTGAGAAGGTAGAGCCAAGGTGGCAGAGTAGAAGCAGACAAATTTGTGACCTCCCCCCACTACCACCTTAAATACCTATAATATATGACTTTAAAAAATCTTTGAGCTACCAAACCCCCAAAGTGATGTAGAGAAGAAAATCTCCTGCTTAAGGCAGCCTGGAAGCCAACAGGAAATGTTCATTACAGTGCACTGGTAGGTGAGTGCAGTTCCACTGGAGCCATGCAAATTTAGCTCTAGGGAGGCAGCTGCAGCCAGAGAAGACTTCAAGACAGTGAATCACCAGCAGTTGTGGTTGTTATAAGACTTTTCAACCCATAAATGCCAAAAATAAAATAAAAAGTCAGTGGGAATTTTGTTGGAAAGGAAGTGGGTAGTCCAGACTCTGCCCCAGGGCTAGAGGTGGTAGAGACTGCAGTGTTTGCCACATTGCTGCAGTGTCTGCCACATGGCTGCCTGGCCTCCACATCATAAGGGGACAAAGTGACCATTCAGGGGGTAATCTCTATTGCTTTGACCTTCTTGGATCTGGGTCATTTTCTTGGGCAGTGGTCCTGGTTTGAGAAATGGCATTTTGCCAGTGTGCTGTCTGTAGAGAGAGCACCTTAATCAGACCTCTGACAAAACTTGTGAAAAAACCCAGCAGTTGTGAGACAAATCTTTGCACTCTGGAAGCAGAATACTACCATGGAAAAGAGCTCAAAAGTCATGTAATTGAAAAGCAATATGATCAAGCAGAGGGAGCATAAGCTGCTTTTTTTTTGGGGGGGGGGCGAGGGACACAAAAAGGATCAAAGCATAGAGTGGGAGGAAGACAACAAAATCAGAACTCCTGTACCAAAAGCTTCCAAGAAAAAAAAATGGAATGGTTACAGGCCATGGAGGAACGGAAAAAGGATTTTGAAAATCAAGTAAGAGAAGTGGATGAAAAACTGGGAAGAGAAGTGAGAATGATGCAAGAAAATCATGAAAAGAGTCAACAACCTGACTGAAGAAAAAGACACCTTAAAAATAGATTAACTTAAAAGATATAGCAGCTCCTACTTTAAAAGATCAAAAGGATTGGAATATGATATTCCAGAAGTCAAAGGAGCCAGGATTAAAATCAAGAATCACCTACCCAGCAAACCCAAATATAATGTTTCAGCGAAAAATATGGTAATTCCATAAAATAGAGGACTTTCAAGCATTCTTTTTTTTTTTTAAGCAATTGGGGTTAAGTAACTTGCTCAAGGATACACGGCTAGTCAATATTTATGTGTGGGTGCTCATTTTCTGAGGCCGGATTTGATCTCGGGTCATCCCAACTTCGAGGCCGGCACTCTTACTCAAGCATTCTTTTTTAAAAATTAAATTTTATGTTTATTTGTATTTTACATCATTCATTTCCACAATATTTTGAGTTATAAATTTTCTCCCCATCTTTCCCCTAACCATCTCTCCAAAACAGTGATCCCACATAATAAACACCTCCCCCAACCTGCACTCTCCTCTGTTATCACCCATGCCCCCTCCACATTTCCAATACGGCAAGATGTATCTCTATGCCCCAGTGCCTGTATATTTTAATTCCCAGGTGCATTTGAAAAATAATAATATGTATGTTCTTTTAAACATTTGATTTTAAACTTTTGGATTCCAGATTCTTTCCCTGCCTCTGTCATCACCCACCCTTTACTGGGAAGATAAGCAATTCAATGTAGGATGTACATGTGAAGTTATGCAAAACATTTCCATAGTGGGTATATTGTGAAAGACTGACTATATTTCCCTCCATACTATGCTGGCCCCCACTTGTTCTATTCTCTACTTTGACACTGTCCCTTTTAAGCATTCTTTTTTATTAAAGAAATGCTTTATTAACTTCTGGTTTACATCATTCATTTCTGCCAGATATTGAGTTACAATTTCTTTGCCATTTTTCACCTACCCACCATCCCAGAACAGCAGTCCCACAAGATATCCCTTCCTCCAACCTGCTCCCCCCATATCTTCTCCCATACCCCCTTTGACTTTTCCATTAGAGCAAGGTGAATCTCTTCCTCAATGCCTACACATCTTATCTCCAAATTACATGCAAAAGAGCATTAATAATAGTGTGTGTATATATATTTGAGACATTTAATTTCAGATCTATTCCCTACCACCCTTGTCACCCATTCCATCTGGAAAGATAAGTAATTCAGTATATGTTGTACCTGTCTAGCAATGAAAAAACATTACCATAGTAGATATATTGTAAAAGGCAGCTTATATTTCCCTCCCACCCATCCCACCCCCACCTGGTCCATTCCCTACTTTGATCCTGTCACTCTTCTATAGTGGGTACTTCCAACCTCACATCCCCCCAAGAATGCCCTCCCATCAATCATCCCCTCTCTCATCCCCCTTCACCCTATTCTGCTGCAGGTTAATATATCCCATTTAGTATGTATGTCATTCTATCCCTGAATTAAATTCAGTGAGACTGTGTTTTGCCTTTTTGCCTTCCTATTCTTCCCTTCCCCTGTAGCCACTTCCCCTAGTTTCTTCTACATGAGATAGTTTACCCTACCCTGTCTCTCCCCACCTCCTCTTGACAAATTCCTCTCTCACCTCATAATTTCACTTCTTAAGTATCATCCCTTCCCAAAAAATTCAACCTGTGCCATTTATTCTTGTATAACTGTAAACCTATATACACATTCACATAGGTATTCATATGACCATATACACCTCTTCCATTATTTTCATGCTGAGAAAGGTTTCATCAGTCATAGTTATTGATTTTCCTTGTAGGAATGTAAATAGGTCAACTTTGATAAGTCCCTTTTGATGTATTTTCCCTGATTACCTTCTCAGGCATCTCTTGCTTCTTGTGTCTGGATGTCAAATTTTCTATTCAACTTTTTTTTTCCTCAAGAATGCTTGAAAGTCCTCTATTCCATTGAATAACCATATTTCCCCCTGTGTAGGTGTCCCTTGGGTTCATTCCCAGATCTTTTGGCCTCTGGAATATCATATTCCATGCCCTTTGATCCCTCAGTGTAGAAGCTGCCAGGTCCTGGGCAATTCTGATTGTCTTTCCACAATATTGAAATTGTTTCTTCCTGGCCACTTGAAGTATTTTCTCCTTGATCTTGGGACTCTGGAACCTGGCTATAATATTCCTGGGAGTTTTCTTTTTGGGATATTTTTCAGGAGGTGATCTGTGGATTCTTTCAACCTCTATTTTGCCCCCTGGATCTAAAACATCAGGGCAATTTTCCTTGAGAATTTCTTGAAGAGTGATTTCTAGTTTCTTTCTTTGATCGTGGCTTGCAGGTAGTCCAATAATTTTTAAATTTTCTCTCCTGGATGTATTTTCCAGGTCAGTGGTTTTCAAATGAGATATTTCACATTGCCTTCTATTCTTTGATTTGTTTGGAACTGTTTAACAGGGTATAGATTTCTCATAAAGTCATTAGCTTCCATTTGCTCCAGTCTAACTCTGAAGGAATGAGTCTCCTCAGTGAGCTTTTGAGATTCTTTTTCCATCTGGCAAATTCGTTTTTTTTTAAGGCATTCTTCTCCTCATTGCCCTTTTGAGCCTCCTTTGCCATTTGAGTTAGTCTATTTTTGAAGGTGTTATTTTCCTCAGTCGTGCTGTTGACTCTCATTTCTTACTTTTCTTGCATCCTTCTCATTGCTCTTCCCAATTTTCTTTTGGGGCTTTTGGAGCAGGATTTCTGACCTCACAGTCCTCTTTCTATTCCATGTTTAGATCCTCTTTGCCCCCATAATAGGAGTCTAATGTTGCAATATACTGTTTATTTTGTTTCCTTTGCCTTGGCATGTTGCCATTTAATTACTTGACTTTTGTGCTTGTTGCCATTGTAGGACACTTCCACCAGACAGGGGAGCTTCACAACTTCCATTTCTTGCAAGCTGGATACCTACCCCACGATCTCCTCCCTGCCCCAGACCACAATCCAGATCCACGGAGGTTAAAGCAAGAGCGATGCCCCCCCCCCAAGACTGATTGCTGGATCTCCCTACAGTTTGCAGGCCAGGAGCTGGAGGTGCCTTTGAAAACTACAAAATGGTGTGTCTCCTCAGCAGATTCTAGCCCCCAGGGGAGGAAGCCGACGTTTTCCCCAAATACTGGTCTTAAATTCCATAGGGCACTAGCTTCTCACTTTGTCCTGGGCATGTCTGTGTTGATAATTCTGAAATTGCCACAGGTGCTAGTGTTCTGGGGTCCCTCCAGCCGACTGCTGACCCAGCCACCCTGGGGCTAAAACCACGACTCACCGGGATTTATGCTTGGCTCTCTGGGGGCTTGGCTGTCGGCTCCCAGAGCTCTGTGCTGGCCCTTCCTGCAAGACTGCTGGGCTGTATTCAGAGGGAGGTTAGCTTCTCTGTGTTGTTCTGTGGGTTCTCAGGCTCCAGAAGTTGTTCAGAGTCCCCTTTTACATGGCTTGGAGGTGATCTGGGTGGATAATGCCTTGGACTCGCTATTTCTATTCTGCCATCTTGTCTCCCACACAATTTTAAGCATTCTTGATGAAAAAGAAATTGAGATGAACAGAAAATTTGACTTTCAAATAAAAGAAGCAAGAGAAACATGACAAGGTATACAGGGAAAAGATCCTCTAAGCAACATATTAAAATTGAACTTTTTACATTCCTATGTGGTAAAATCATAATTGTAACTCAGACTTTTCTAAGGATTAGGATAGTTGATGGTAATATATATATATATATATATATATATATATATATATATATATATATATGCATACACATATATGTTTATATAGGAGGGAATGTGTGCATATAAATGCATATGTGAGCGTGTGTATATATGTGTGTATAAGACAAAGGTTACAGGATCAGTTGAATAGGAATGAATGTTATTTAAAAATAAAATTAAGAGGTGAGACAGATACATAATGAGAGGAAATAGGGAGAGATGGACTAGGGCAAATTAATTCATATAAAAGAGGCAAGAAAAAACTTTAACAATGGAGGAGAAGAACAGGAAGTCAAAAGGGAATGGGTCAAGTTTACTCTCACTGAATTTGGCTCAAGGATGGAATAATATACATACTATATTGTGTATCTTACCCTACAGAAAAGTAGGGGAGAAGGGGATAAGAGGAGGCATGATAGAAGGGATAACAGATTTGGGGGGAGGGTAGTTAGAATCACACACTTTTGAATAGGGTCAGGGTTAATGTAGAAAACAGAATAAATGGGGGTGTGGGATAGGATGGAGAGAAATATAGTCATTCTTTCACAATAATCTAATATGGAAATGTTTTTTCTAACTACAACCTATGTGAAATTGTTTTTCCTCTTAGTACAGTGGGTGATGAGGGAAAAAGGGAAAGAATCTGGAAATCAAAACTTTAAAATCAAGTATATATACATACATACACACATATATACTTATATATATATTATCATTATTATTATTATTAATTGACATGCAACTGGGAAATGATATGCATGCACTGGGGTATAGAAATCCATCTTGTCCTACTTGAATGTCAGAGGGTGCATGGAGTTGGATATAAGTGAGAGCAGACTGGGGGAAGTGGTATTCAGTAGAATCGTTAATTTGTGGTGGAGGGTAAGGGAAAGATGGGAAGAAAATTTGTAACTCAAAACCTTGTGGAAATAAATGTTGAAAAGTAAAAATAAATAAAATTTAAAAACCATACTGTTTTGATCCATATGGTTTGTCTTGCTTTTAATACACTTCCCTTAGATTTAATAAGCAAACACAATGCTTTTTCACTTCCAGTGCTTCTTATTAAATAATGTGTATTTATTACTTTCCTTTAAATATATATCTCCAGTTCCATGTACAACCATGTAGGAGAAGAATACTATGCAAAATACCATGCAAAATACCATGTAGGAGATGAATACTAATGGACATACAGGTTCAATTTGCAATTTCTTACTGATAAAAATGATTTTATCAGGCAATAGATTCTAGAAATATGTTTTATGAATTGGATTATTTGCTCTAATTAAATAAGGGATTCCAAATGAATCTTTGTAAAGACAATGTCAGGCCTATATAGACCCCTAAACATAGGTGGCAGACAAACATTGAGGAAAACAAAACAAAACACAACGATTTCTAAAACGAAGCCAAAATAATAATTGAAAATAACCAAACAGACAGACAGTTCAGGATTTGGAGTAATCAAGTGTCAATGTTTGAGAACTGCTTAAAGATGATGGCTGTAGTTTATTTTTAGAAAGCATTGAGACAAGGATTCTGGGAAAATGGTGTAGTATGTAAGATAATTCCAAGATCTCAAGATTTCCCTCCATAAAAGGGATAAATTAGTACCTCAGGGAGAACATAGAACACTGAAAATAAACGAGAGCAGGGGCAGCATAAGGGTCCACCTGGGAAAATCAGAGAAGATTTGAAGAAAAATCCCTGTCTGAAGTTTCCTCCCTGTGAAGAGTAAACATCTCCAATAACGTGACTTAAAAAACAGACAGCAAGTTTAGGGTAAACTGGATTGTGAGGATGCCTTGTCCCAAGACACAGGATCATTTACCCTTTAATGGTGAGGGGAGTTGGGCTTCTGAGCCAGGGAAGATTTGCAAACTTCTGCTGACAAGGAAAACTGGACACAACTGTGATTTGGAGATTTGGTGGGGGCTACAAGGAGCCAGCACATACCTAGTCAGTGCAGAATCAGTGGAGTGGGACAAATTGGCTGTGGGTACTGATAGGTGACTGGAGCTTTTTGTTTGAGTTCAAAGTCATATGGGAAAACTGAAGAGGATCTGAGGTCACAGGCACCATCCCCCATACTCCCACTACTAGAGGTGGTTATAAAAACTAAACAATTACAAAATATCCAAAGGCAAAGAAGAAAGAATCCAACCATAGAGAGCTATTAGGGGACTAGAGAAGACTGGGATTCATTTTCAGAGCAAGGTGCTGAAGCAACAAAACCCTCTTCTATCCCCCAAAGTGTAATGTCAAATGGTCACCTGTCCAAAAATAATTCATTGAAGACCCTTAATAAAGGACTTTAAAACACAAATGAGACTGTGAAAAAAAAGAAAAAAATATATATACAAGAAAACAGGAAAACTGAGTTAATCAATTAGAAAAGTATATCCAGAATCATATTTATCTTTCTTTTTAAATCGTCTATTTTTATTGGTTAATTTATTTTTAGTTTTGAACACTCATATCCTTTCTATTATGATAGCACTCTTCTCTTATTACCTTCTCTCCTATTTTCCTGTAGGGCAAGATAGATTTCTACATCCCATTGTCTATATATCTTATTTCCCAGTTGTCTGTAAAACATTTTCAACATTCATTCAACATCTGAATTCTCTCACTTCCTCCCTCCCCACCTACCCTCATTGAAAAGGCAAATAATTTTATATCAGTTACATGTATATAGTCATGAAAACACTTCCAAAACAGTAATGTTGTAAAAGATTAGCTGTATTTCCTTCCATCCTATCCCCCCCCCCTCACCTTCAACCCTGTCCCTTCTCAAAAGTGATGCTTCTGATCATGCTTCTCCCAATCTGCCCTCCTTTCTATCAGCCCTCCTCTTATCCCCTTGCCCCCTAATTTCACATAGGGTAAGATAGATTTCCATACCCTATTGAGTATATGTGTCCCTTAAGCCAAAGTCAATGAGAATAAGATTTATTCATTCCCTCTCACCACCACCCCTGTTCTCCTCCAGTGTAAATCCTTTTAATTGCCTCTTTTATGTTAGATAATTTAGATAATTCTACCTTTCCCTTTCTCCTCCCTCTCCCATTATGTTCCTGTCTCATCTCATAAATTTATTTTATAGATACCCCCCTCATATTCAAATCAACCTGCACTTCTCTCTGTCTCTGTCTCTGTCTCTGTCTGTCTCGGTCTCTCTGTCTCTGTCTCTCTCTGTCTCTCTGTCTCTCTCTCTCTGTCTCTCTCTCTCTCTCTCTGTATACACATACAAACAACTAAATACAAACATATATGCATACACATACACATGCACATACATTCCCTCCATGTACCTCATTGCTGAGGAAGGTCTCATGAGTTACACATATCATATTTCCATATAGGAATGTAAAGAGCTCAATTTTTAAAATTCCTTTATAATTTCTCTTATCAGTTTAACATTTCATGTTTCTCTTGAGTCTTGTATTTGAAAGGGAAGTTTTCTATTAAGCGCTAGTCTTTTCACCAATAATCCTTGAAAATGAAACAGGACTTCCACTGGGCTCTGGTTTACATCTCGTCCAATTCAGGCAAAAGGTGACTCTGAACAAACTTTGGAACTAGAGAACCCATAAAATGAAACACAGAAATTAAACTTCTGCTGATGACAGCCCAGCAGAGCAGCAGGAATCAGCCACCAAAGCACTCTGGGAGCCAAGAGCAGGCCCGCATGAGCCCCAGGGTTGGCCTGATCAAATACCTGCTGGACGGACTCCAGTATACCAGCAGCTGTCGCAGTCCAGAATTATCAACATATAGATGTTAAGGACAAAGTGAGAGGTCAGTACAGTGTGGACTTTGGGATCCAGTAGTTGGGAGTGTGGCAGCCTCTTACCCCAGGGTGAGAAGACACTGAGGAACGCAGGGGCACTTTGGTAGCTTCACCTCCCGGCCTACAGAACAGAGGGGAACAAAGCAACCAATCTGAGGGATAATGACTCTTGCTTTAACCTGCTTGGATCTGGATTACAGTCTAGGGTGGAAGTCCTGGGGTATGTGAAGGGCTTGCCAGAGCATGTGGACGCTTCACAGAGGGCACCCAACTAATACAAAACCCCAGAATTTGGAAAGAAGCTCCCCTGTCTGGTGGCAGAGTACTACTGTGGCAAAAAGCCAAGTGGTCAAGTGATTGAGTAGTGACATGATCAGGCAAAAGAAGCAAAGCAAACAGAAGAATCCAATATAAGACTCCTATTTTGGGAACAAACAGGAGGAAGACAATAAAGTCAGAACTGCAACACCAAAAGTTTTCAAGAAAAATACGAGCCGGTTACAGGCCAAAGAGGACCTTAAGAAACAGATAAGAGAAGTGGAGGAAAAATGGGAAGAGAAGTGAGAAAAATTCAAGAAAATTATGAAATGAGGGTCATCAGCCTGATTGAAGAAAATAACACCTTAAAAATAGACTAACTAAAGTGGCAAAAGAGGCTCAAAAAGACAATGCAGAGAAGAATTCCTTTAAAAGCCAAACTTGCCAGATGGAAAAAGAATCTCAAAAGCTCACTGAGGAGAATCATACTTTCAGAATTAGAATGGAGCAAATGGAAGC
This sequence comes from Gymnobelideus leadbeateri, assembly GCA_011680675.1. Taxonomy (NCBI): domain Eukaryota; kingdom Metazoa; phylum Chordata; class Mammalia; order Diprotodontia; family Petauridae; genus Gymnobelideus; species Gymnobelideus leadbeateri. The sequence goes on along the minus strand of WOXC01006924.1, from coordinate 82,116 downwards.
TAGTGACTTTATGAGAAATCTAGATGCTGTTAAACAGGTGCAAACAAATGAAAGAATAGAAGGCAATGTGAAATATCTCATTTGAAAACCACTGACCAGGAAAATTGATCCAGGAGAGACAACTTATAAATTATTGGACTACCTGAAAGCCATGATAAAAGAAAGAACCTAGAAATCACCCTTCAAGAAATTCTCAAGGAAAAGTGCCCTGATGTTTTAGATCCAGACGGCAAAATAGAGGTTGAAAGAATCCACCAATCACCTCCTGAAAAAGATCCCAAAAAGAAAACTCCCAGGAATATTATAGCCAGGTTCCAGAATCCCCAGACCAAGGAGAAAATACTACAAGCAGCCAGGAAGAAACAATTTCAATATTGTGGAAACACAATCAGAATAGCACATATGTGAATGTGTGTGTATATGGTTACAGTTATATACGGATAGAGGGCATAGGTTGAATTAGTTGGGAAGGGAGAATACTAGAGGGATGAAACTGTGAGGTGAGAGAGGAAAGTGGCAAGAGGAGATGGGGAGAGACAGGATAGGTAAACTATCCCATGTAGAAGAAGCAAGGGGAAGTGGTTGCAAAGGAGGGGGAGAATAAGGAAGGCTAAAAAGGGAAAACCACATTCACATTGAATTTGGTTCAGGGAGAGAATGACATACATACTAAATGAGATCTCAACTTGCAGCAGAATAGGGGGAAAGGGGGGCGGAGCCAAGATGGCTGAGTAGAAACAGCTCATCCAAGCCACTCTGCCCCCAGATTCCCCCCAAACTATGTAAAAGGGGACTCTGAACAACTTCTGGAGCCCCAGCACCCACAGAACGACAAAGAGAAGCTAACCTCCCGCTGAGGGCAGCCCAGCAGCCCTGCAGGAAGGACCAGCGCAGCTGTCTGGGAGTCCGCAGCACGCAATTGGCAGAGCACAGGAAGCAGAGCCAAGCGGAGCCCAGGTCAGCTTGAGCCGAGGTTTTAGCCTCAGGGCGGCAGGGCCAGCAGCCGGCTGGAGGAACCCCAGAACACCAGCACCCGTGGCGACTCCAGAATGATCATCATAGACATGCCTAGGACAAAGTAAGAGGTTAGTGTCCTATGGATTTTGGGACCTGTTTTGGGGGGAATTCGTCGGCTCCCTCCCCTGAGGGCTAGAAGCCGCTGAGGAGACACGCCATTTTGTAGTTTTCAGAGGCATTTCTGCCTCTTGGCCTGCAATTAATTGTAGGGAGACCCAGTGATCAGTCTTGGGGGGTAATCGCTCTTGCTTTAACCTCCCTGGATCTGGATTGTGATATAGGGTGGAAGTCGTGGGTGGGTTTACAGCTTGCCAGAAACGGAAGTTGCCCCCCACACGTTCGGGAGGTAAATTCCTCTATCTTGCCTTAAAGCAATAGTGTGGCAACAAGCCCAAAAGTCAGGTAATCAAGTGGCAACATGCCAACGCAAAGGAAACAGAAAAATGCAACCCTGGACTCTTATTTGGGGGGCATAGAGCGGGGAAAGGACTGTGAGGTCAGAAGTCCTGCTCCAAAAGCCCCAGGGGAAAACATGAGCGGGGTGCAGGCCATAGAGGTCCTTAAGAAGGACTTTAAAAATCAAATAAGAGAAGTGGATGAAAAATTGGAAAGAGAAATGAGAAGGATGCAGTAAAAGTATGAAATGAGGGTCAACAGCCTGACTGAGGAAAATAACACCTTAAAAAATAGACTAACTCAAATGGCAAAGTAGGCCCAAAAAGGCAATGAGGAGAAAAATGCCTTAAAAAGTCGACTTTGCCAGATGGAAAAAAGAATCTGAAAAGTTCACTGAGGAGATTCATTCCTTCAGAGTTAGACTGGAGCAAATGGAAGCTAATGACTTTATGAGAAATCAAGATACTGTTAAGCAGATCCAAACAAATGAAAGATTAGAAGGCAATGTGAAATATCTCATGGGAAAAACCACTGACCTAGAAAATAGATCCAGGAGAGACAATTTAAAAATTATGGGACTACCTGAAAGCCATGATCAAAGAAAGAACCTAGAAATCACCCTTCAAGAAATTCTCAAGGAAAACTGCCCTGATGTTTTAGATCCAGAGGGCAAAAAAGAGCTTGAAAGAATCCACCGATCACCTCCTGAAAAAGGTCCCAAAAAGAAAACTCCCAGGAATATTATAGCCAGGTTCCAGAATCCCCAGATCAAGGAAAAAATACTACAAGCAGCCAGGAAGAAACACTTTCAATATTGTGGAAACACAATCAGAATAACCCAGGACCTGGCAGCTTCTACACTGAGGGATCTAAGGGCATGGAATATGATATTCCAGAGGGCAAAAGAACTGAGAATGAACCCAAGGGTCACCTACCCAGCAAAACTGAGTATTTTGTTTCAGCAGAATATATGGTCATTCAGTGGAATAGAGGACTTTCAAGCATTCTTGAGGAAAAAAAACAGAACTGAATAGAAAATTTGACATCCAGACAGATGAAGCAAGAGATGCCTGAGAAGGTAATCAGGGAAAAGAAATCAAAAGGAACTTATCAAAGTTGAACTATTTGCATTCCTATATGGAAAAAAATAACTGTGAGTGATATCTTTCTCACTATGAAAATAATGGAAGAAGGATGTGTGGTCATATGAATACATATGTGAATGTGTTTGTATATGGATAGAGGGCATAGGTTGAATTTGTTGGGAAGAGAGAATCCTCAAGGGATGAAATTATGAGGTGAGAGAGGAAAGTGGCAAGAGGAGATGGGGAAAGACAGGGTAAGGTAAACTATCTCATGTAGAAGAAGCAAGGGGAAGTGGTTGCAAGGGAGGGGTAGAATAGGAAGGGGAAAAAAAAGGCAAATCCACATTCTCATTGAATTTGGTTCAGGGAGAGAATGACATATGTACTAAATGGGATATCTCAACCTGCAGCATAATAGAGGGAAGGGGGATGAGAGGAGGGATGATGGATGGGAGGGCATCCTTGGGGAAAGGGGAGGTTGGAAGTACCCACTATTGAAGAGGGACAGGATCATATAGGGAATGGACCAGGTGGGGGGTGGGATGAGTGGGAGGAAATTATAAGCAGCCTTGTACAATAGATCTACTATGATAATGTTTTGCGTAGCTAGACATATACAACATATACTGAATTGCTTATCTCCCCAGAGGGAATGGGTGACAAGGGAGGAAGGAAATGGATCTGAAATTCGAGGTCTTAACATTAAATGTTTCAAATATATATATCTATATATATATCTATATCTATATCTATATATCTATATATATATATATATATATATATATAAATACTATTATTAATACTATTTTGCTTATAATTGGGAGATAAGATGTGCAGGCATTGGGACACAAAGATTCACCTTCCTCTAATGGAAAAGTCATAGGGGGTATGGGAGAAGGTATGGGAGAGAGCAGATTGGAGGAAGCAATATCTTGTGGGACTGCTATTCTGGGAGGTTGGCTAGGGGAATAACTGGGGGAAAATGATTGTAACACAAAATCTGGTGGAAATGAATGATGTAAACCAGAAGTTAATAAAGCATTTGTTTAAAAAAATCTGAAGTCAATATAAGCTTTGACATTAAAAAACCAAGAGAAATATTAGGTAGGTACCAGTGCCCAATTACAAGGGAATCGATAAGGATAAAATATTTACTTTTATTTACATAAAATGTAAAACCTATATCTCATATTATTAGTAATTATGTAGCTTCTAAGAAAGATTTCAGTAGACCTGAGTATGATGTAATTTCAAGAAGTAAAATCATTCAAGAACAACTTAAAGAGCACTTATTATGCAAAAGAAGCTCCAAGAGAGAACCTATATGGAGGAAATAGACAGGCAAGTGAGACTCTTATTTCTTGAAAACTGCTTGCATCAAGAATTGTTCAAGAAGGGAAAAAATCAATATTCTTCTAGAAGAGTATAAACGGCTTCTAAATTTAGTAAGAAATAAAATTCTGCTCACTGCAGTTCTAGTTTTCTTATTACAAATTTATTATTCAGAGAGTGTGTAACAGCTAAGTTCTCAAGGCCCTGTGTTTCAATACCAGGTAATGACAATTTTAGATGCATAAATGCCTAAAGATATTGTTTTGAAAGGTCCTGATTTTTATCAATAACAGAAGAATCTACACCGACAAGCTTTGCAGAATTATGACATTTACTGAATTAAGACAACAATAAATTTCAAAATAAAAACTTGTAATTTTTGTATAAGATAATAAGGGGTCTCTCTGTAGATGAAAATCTTACTGTAACTTTTAATTTTACTGTGTTATCTAAAGCTTGGAGTGGTCAAATGACTTACCTGTGATAAAACACCTGTATATTCTCATAGTTGACATTAACTCCAAAGGCAAAATCAAGTACAAATTTGTAAATTTCAAATCCAGCACTTCAAACACTCTGTGATGTTAATAAGTAGGTAAATATATATTTGAATGTAGCATCAGCTTTAGTAAGTTCTCTTACAATGTTACTGTTTACTGCATCTTAAAGATGCAATGAAATTCTGGTCAATGTCGGATTAAAGTGGTCAATTTATGAAGAGAATATTACAAAGGTTTACTAAATATTGTTCAGTAGAGGCTGTTCACTGTGATTTGTGAAAGAACAGAGGAAAGGAAACCAATAATATTATTTAATGGGAATTGTGTTTAGCAAATATCTTGTTAAAAAATTCACAAAAAATAAAAGGAAATTTGTGAGAAGATGCCATAATTAACCACATTCGAAAGAAATAAATGGAGGAACTGTGTTTACAAAATTGTAAAGTCTGGAGTTGTATTAATGATTAAAGGTGGGTTTTTCACTAAGGTGAACTTTCTCGCAGATGATACATTGTAAAAAAAAATTGCTAGTATATTTTTGTATCATTTCTTGTGTTGTTAAAAAATAAATTTAATGGGCCAGAGCCAAAGTGGCTGAGTAAAAACAGGAACTTACTTGAGTTCCCACTGCATTCACCTCCAATACCTTTAACAATGATTCTAAACAAATTTCAGTGCTACAGAACCCAAAATATGACATAGAGACACAAATCTCCCGCGGAAGGCAGACTGGGAGGCCTACTGGAAGGGTCTGATGCACTAGGCTGGAAGTAGAGCACAGTCCAGCATGGTACTCGACAGGGCAGAACAGTGAAACAGATTGGCCAGAGCAGAGTTCAGGGGATAGAATCACTGGAAGCTGTGGCACTTTGCAGACTTATCAACTGAGAAAAAGTAAAAGGTCTGTGGGGGTCTCTGTTGGGACTGGGTGAGAGAAGAGTGGGGTCTAGCTCCCTACCCCCGCAATGGTGGAGGTGGCAGCATTTACAGCTACTGCCACTGTGGCAGCTGACTTCTGAGCGTCAGGTCCACATATCATTAGGGGACCAATCAAATCCTCTCCAGAGGGTAATAGCAAGATGTTCTTTGCTGTACTAAGGCAGGATCCTCTTGCTTTGCTCTGCTTGGATCTAGTTCTCAGTCCTGGGTGGTGGTCCTGGGTTGAGGAGCACTAGTGTGGCAGAGCTTGTTGAAGCTGTGGATAGGCAATCCTCTTCACAGTTCTGAGGCAGGCACCTAGAAGAAACTATGAAAACAACTGGGCAAAACCCCAGAAACTGGGGACACAACACTCTCCCTCCTGAAAAAGAGTTCTACCGTGACAAAGCGCTCAAAAGTCAAGTAGTTTGCTGGCGAGATGAGCAAACAGAGGAACTAAAATCAAACTATAGAATCATGTTTTGGTGACAAAGATGATCATAGAACCAGAAGAAGAAAACAGACAAATCTCCTGTGTCAAAAGTCTCCAAGAAAAATAAGTACCGGTCACAGGTCATGGAGGAACTCAAGAAGAATTTTGAAAATCAAGTAAGAGAAATAGGGGAAAAATGGGAAAAGAAATTAAAGGGAGGCACAAAAATCATGAAAAACTGGTCAACAGCCTGCTCAAAGAGACCCCAAAAATGCTGAAGAAAATAAATTATTAAAAAAAGACTAAGTGGGGAGAGCCAAGATGGTGGAGTGAAAGCAAGAACTTAGCTTAACTCCTCCTTAAATTCTGTCAGTAATCCCTAAAATTGTATCTGAATAGATATTTAGAGTGACAGAATCCATTTGGAGGCAGTTGTAGTTTCTCAGTCCAGGAAGGTGTAAAAATAGGCCTGGGCAGGTGGAGGGTCAAGTGAAGAGCACGGAATGTGCAGAGCCTGCACCAGTGCAGACCAGAGACCAGACTCCAGTGGAGGCAGACCAAGCTCTGGTGAACAAATACACCCACCACAAGGTCAATTCACAAACCTCTAAACAGGGCACAGAGTATCTGTCAGAGTTGGATAAGAGAAAGTGAAGGGCCTGAGGCAGCAGCAGTTACTCCTGGGGCTATCAAATTAAAAATCACCTACCTGAACTTCCAGGAACCAACATGGTGGGGTAAATGCTAGCTGCTCTAATCCTCCCTCTCTGACCCTGAAAACCCAGAGATTATTGCCCCAGTGTAAAATCCTGAAATATTGGGACCAGTAGCAGACTTAGGAATACTAGAAGAAGGGTATGACTGAGGTTGTGGTAAGCTTGAAGTGAAGGGCAGGAGGCATCCCAGCAAGTAGGATCTCAGCTGACCAGCTGGAGATCCAGAAACCCAGTGTGGTGGAACCAGCAGGCAGTAACACCAGAAGCCCAGGTGTGCCTTAGAGGAATCTGCAGACACCAGTATGGTTCAGATACTACCCGCTGAACCTGTATGGGTTGGCCTGGGACACAGAGACATAAACCTGAGGTCACCACACAAACCCCCCCCCCCCACACACACACACAACTTTGTGAAACTCAGGTTAACCCAGGGGAAACTCTGAAAGTCCTGGCTTTGGCCAAAGTCTACACACCGAGAGGCTACAGCACACAAAGTCAACAACCAGGATCCTAGCACCCAGTTTAAGATTTGTGGGTCAGAGCCCTCTGTACACCAGAAACAGAAATCAACTTCAAAAGTCAGGAAATAGGAAATCACAATGGGACAGAAGGAAGCTGGTAAAACAAAAACAATATGATTGAATCTTATTATCGTGAGAAAGAACAACAAAATTCAGAAGACAACATTGACTCTATATTAGCACCTGAGATCAATGAAGGGAATATCAACTGGTATCTTCCCCAAAAAGCATTCTTGGAAGATCCCACGAAGTGTTCTTAAAGCCAGATTAGAGAGGCAGAAAATAAATCGACCAATTCTTTAACATTACACTGGTTAAAATTGAAAAAAAATATTAATGAAAAAATCTTTAAAAAGGAAAATTTGGGAATTAGGAAGGGAGGTTCAAAATCTAACTGGAGAAAATAAATCACTAAAAATTAAATCTGAACATATGGGAAAAGAGCTTTAAAAAGTAACCAATGAAAATAATTTATAATAATTAGAATCAATTAAATCAAAGCTAAGGACTTTATGAGGCATCAAGAAAAGGTCAGGCAGGGGTGGCTAGGTGGTGCAATGAATAGAATACTGGCCCTGGACTGAGGAGGACCTGAGTTCAAATATGGCCTTAGACACATATGAATATGGGCAAGTCACTTAACCCCAATTGCCACCCCCCCAAAAAAAAAACCCAGCAATTAAACAAAACTTAAATACTGAAAAATTAGAAGAAACTCTAAAATATCTCAGTGGAAAAACAACTGACCTAGAGAAAAAATCCAGGAAATATAATCTAAGAATTATTGGTCTACTGGAAAGCCATGATTAAAAAAAATCAAATGAACAAATAAAAATCTAGACAACATCCTTCAAAAAATTATCAAGGATAACTGCCCTGAGGTCTATTACTAGAGGGTAAAATAGTTAATCAAAGAATACACTGGAATCCTCCTGAAAGAGATCCCAAAATGAAAACTCCTAGAAAAATTGTAGCTGAATTCCAGAATTAACAGGTGAAGGAGAAAATACTGCAAGCAGCCAGAAAGAAACAATTTAAATATCTCAAAACCACAGTCAGGATCACATAGGACCTGGCAGCTTCTACATTAAATGATTACAGGGATTGGAATTTGATATTTCATGAGACAAAAGAGCTTGGACTGCAAACATGGCTCAAATATCCAGCAAAACAAAGAATAATCTTTCAGGCAAGGAGAGAGTCATTCAATTAAATAAGGGATTTCCACACTTTCTTGATGAGAGAGAGAGAGAGAGAGAGAGAGAGAGAGAGAGAGAGAGAGAGAGAATAAATGAACTAATATGATGATTAAAAAAAAACTTTATTAAGGGGTACAAAGGGATTGTAATGGGAGACAAAGAAAGGAGGAAGCAGAAAAGGGTAAGTGCTGCCCCATGAAGAGACATAAAACACTCTATAGTAGAAGAAAAGAAGGAATGGAGATGAACATTACATCAACTATAGTCTCATTTTGGTTTTGGTTCAAGAAGGGAATAATCAATTAAATATAGGTATCTAATGTGAAGAGACACAAAACCTCATTATAATAGAGGGAAAGAAGGGAGGGAGAGGATTACTGTATGAGATTTACTCTCATCAGGTTGGGATCAAGGAGGGGAACTTCGTTAAGGGGAGCTTAACTTGTTAAGTATAAAAATCTATCATGCCTTGTAGGCAGTAGGAGGGGAAAGGAAGGAAAAGGGGGGGGTGATTAAAGGGACAGTAGAAGTAGTAAGGGGGAAACGTAGAAAAAAGGAGGGAATGCGAAGGGAGTTGGTGGTCCAAAAGAAAACTCTTAAGGAGGGGAAGGGAGAAAGGAATAATAAAAGCATAAACAGGAAAGGAATAGGATGGGGGGGGGGGAAAGAAACAGATAGTAATCATTGCTATAAATGTGAATGTCATTAAGTCTTCTTTAAAACTGAGGCAGATAGCAGAATGGATTAAAAACTGTAATCCCACAATGTGCTGTCTACAAGAAACACATTTGAAATAGGGCAATACACACAGTGTAAATGTAAAAGGATGGGGTAGAATCTATTATTCTGCAGCTAAAGAAAAAAAAAAGCAGGGGTAGAAATTTTTATCTCAGATAAAGTAAAGGCAAAAATATATCCTGCTAAAAGGCACCTTAAAGAATGAAAGTATCCAATTTGCCAGAGTGGGTGGAGGCTTTACAGAGGCCACCCAACTGGCAGAAGTTGTGAAGGCCCCACATTTGGGCGGAAGCTCCCCTGTCTGGTGGCAGAGTCCTACTGTGGCAACAAGCCCCCAAATCCGGTAATTAAGTGGCAACATGCCTAGGCAAATGAAACAAAATAAACAGAAAAGTTCAACATTGGACTCCTATTTTAGGGGCAAAGAGGCTCAAAGCATGGAGGAGGACTGTGAGGTCAGAATTCCTGCACCAAAAGCCCCAAATGAAAATACAAGCTGGCTACAGGTCATAGAGGACCTCATGAAGCAGATAAGAGAAGTGGGGAAAAATGCGGAAGAGAAATGAAAAAGATGTAAGAAAAGTATGAAATGACAGTCAACAGCCTGACTGAGGAAAATAACACCTTAAAAAATAAACTAACTCAAATGGCAAAAGAGGCTCAGAAAGACAATGAGGAGAAGAATGCCTTAAAAAGTCAAATTTGCCAGATGGAAAAAGAATCTCAAAAGCTCACTGAGGAGATTCATTCCTTCAGAGTTAGACTGGAGCAAATGGAAGCTAGTGACTTTATGAGAAATCAAGATACTATTAAACAGATCCAAACAAATGAAAGAATAGAAGGCAATGTGAAATATCTCATGGGAAAAACCATTGACCTGGAAAATAGATCCAGGAGGGACAATTTAAAAATTATTGGACTACCTGAAAGCCATGATCAAAGAAAGAACCTAGAAATTATCCTTAAAGAAATTCTCAAGGAAAATTGCCCTGATGTTTTAGACCCAGTGGGGGAAATAGAGGTTGAAAGAATCCACCGATCGCCTCCTGAAAAAGATACCAAGGGTCACCTACCCAGCAAAACTGAGTATCTTGTTTCAGGGGAAAATACGGTCATTCAGGGGAAGAGAGGACTTTCAAGCATTCGTAATGAAAAAACCAGAGTTGAATAGAAAATTTGACATTCAGACACAAGAAGCAAGAGATGCTTGAGAAGGTAATCAAGGAAAAGAAATCAAAAGGAACTTATCAAAGTTGGACTATTTACAGTCCTACATGGAAAAACAATAACTGTGTTTGATGAAACCTTTCTCATTATGAAAATAATTGAAGAAGGGTACATGGCATATGTTCACAGGTATACATGGATAGAGGGCACAGGTTGAATTTGATGGGAAGGGATGATTCTTTTTTTTTTTTGGAGGGCAATTGGGGTTGGGTGACTTGCCCGGGGTCTATGTGGCTGGGTTTCTGTTTGTGTGTTGGGTGTCTGGGGCCGGATCCGAGCTCGGGTCCTTCTGGCTCCAGGCCAGGTGCTCTGCTCGCTGTGCCACCTAGCTGCCCCAAGGAAGGGATGATTCTTAAGGGGTGAAGTCAAGAGGTGAGAGAGGAAAGTGGCAAGAGGAGATGGAGAGAGACAGGGTAGGGTAAACTATCTCATGTAGAAGAGGCAAGGGGAAGTAGTTGCAGGGGAGGGGAAGAACAGGAAGACAAAAAGGCAAAAGCATATTCTCATTGAAGTTGGCTCAAGGAGAGAATCACATACATACTAAATGGAATATCTTACCCTCACTCTCCTGAGTAGGGGAGAGGAGGATGAGAGGGGGGATGATGGAGGGGAGGGCATTCTGGGGGGAGGGGAGATTGGAAGTACCCACTATCAAAGAGGGACAGGATCAAAGTAGGGAATGGACCAGGTGGGAGGTGAGACGGGTGGGAGGGAAATATAAGCAGTCTTTTACAATATATCTACTGTGGTAATGTTTTGCATAGCTATACATGTACAACACATACTGAATTGCTTATCTTCTCAGAGGGAGTGGGTGACAAGGGAGGAAGGGAATGGATCTGAAAATTGAAGTTTTAAAATTAAATGTTTCATAAGATGTCCAGGTATTGGGGCTCAGAGATTCACCTTGCCCTAATGGCAAAGTCGAGGGGGGTATGGGAGAAGATATGGGAGAGAGCAGATTGGATGAGGGAATATCTAGTGGGACTGCTATTCTGGGGTGGTGGGTGGGGAAAAACGGGGGAAAATGTAACTCATAATCTGGTGGAAATGAATGATGTAAACCAGAAGTTAATAAAGCATTTGTTTAATTAAAAAATTTAAAAAAATAATATAGAAGAAGTATTTTCAATAAAATATTAGCAAAAAGACTACCACAAATATTCACAAGAATAAAACACGTTGATCAGGTAGGTTTTACTTCAGGAATTCAAAGATGGTTCAATATTATGAAAACCATCAGTATAATTTATCATATTGAAACCTTATAGAAACCAAATTATTATCTCACTAGATAAAGGAAAGGCTTTTGAAAATTATTCCTATTAAATTATTCCATTCCTATTAAAACACTAGAAAGAATAGGAATAAATGGATTTTTCTTTAAAGTAATAAATTATATCCATCTAAAACCATCAGCACGTATTATATGTATTGGGGATAAGGTAGAAACATTTCCAATAAGATTAGGGGTGAAGCAAGGGTGTCCATTATAATCCCTCTCTTTTAATTTGGTACTAAAAATGTAAACAGTAGCATTAAGAGAAGAAAACGTAATTGAAGGAGCCAAAATATGCAAAGAAGAGACTAATCTATCCCTCTTGCAGATATGATAATAAACTTAGGAAATCTTAGAGAATCAAGTACAAAATTACATGAGACAATAAATAAATTTGTAAAAGTTTTGGGATATAAAATAAATCTCTGTAAATCCTCGGCATTCCTATAAATTTCTAAAGAAATCCAAGGGGAAGAGATAGAAAGAGAAATTCCATTTAAAGTCACTGCAAACATTATAAAATGTTTGGCTATCTACCTACCAAAAGCAATCCAGGACCTATATAAACAGAATTACAAAACACTTTTCACACAAATAAAGTGAGATATAAAATTTAGAAAAATCGTCAGTTGCTCATGGATAGGTTTAGCTAATATAATAAAAATATAATTCTCCCAAAATTAATTTATATATTTAGTATCATGCCAATCTATCTACAAAAAAAATACTTTATATGCTAGAAAAAGTTACAGTATTAATTCTTTTGGAAGAACAAAAGGTCCAGAATATCAAGGGTATTAATGAAAAGAAATGCTAGGGAAGGTGGTCTAACTATCCCAGATTTTAATCTATATTATAAAGCAGCAGTCATCAAAACTACTTGATAGTGGCTGAGTAATAGAGTAGTGGATCAGTGAAAGAGATTAGGTACACATGACACAGCAGTCAATGATTGTTGTTATCTACTGTTTGATAAACCCAAAGTCCCAAGATTTTTGTATAAGAACTTACTTTTTGACAAAAGCTACTGGGAAAACTAGAAAATGTTTTTTACAGAAATTGGGTTGCAACCAATATCTTATACTGCGTACCAAAATCAAGTCTAAATGGGTACATGATATAGGCATAAATGCTGATATTGTAAAGAATCTGTGAGAGGAAACAATAGTTTCCCTGTCAGATTTATGGAGAAGGGAAAATTTTATGAACAAACAAGAATAAGAGAGCATTTTGAAAAGCAAAATGGATAATTTTGATTACATTAAATAGAAAAGTTTCTGTACACATACACCCAATGTAACCAAGATTAAGAAGGCATCGATATGTTTAAAAAGATAATGCCCCCACTTCTAAAATATACAGAGAAATTAGTCAAATCTAGAGGAATGCTAGTAATTACCTAACTGATCAATACTCAAAGGACAGGAACAGGCAGTTTTCAGAGGAAGAAATTAAAGATATCTATAAGCATTTGAAACAATGCACTAAATCCCTTCTGATTAGTGAAAGGGAAATCAAAAGAACTTTGAGGTACCACATCTCAGCAGTCAGAATGTCTAAGATGACAAAACAAGGAAATGATAAATGATGGAGAGGATGTGGAAAAATTGGAAGATTAATTCATTGTTGGTGGGATTGTGAACTGATTAAACCACTCTGAAGAGCAATTTGGAACTATGCTCAAAGGACTATAAATAATTACATACCCTTTGACCCAGCAATACCACTTCTATGGCTTTATCCCAAAGAGATCATAGAAGTGGGAAAAGGAACCATATGTAGAAAAATATTTATAGCAGTACATTTTTGGTGGTAATAAATTGGAAATCAGTGGGATGTCCTTTAACTGTGGAATGGCTAAACAAGTTGTGGTTAATTAGAAGGAAACACTTTTGAAAATGGACAGGGTCAAAGGAGAAAATAGAATTAATTAGGGGTGGTATATATTGAAATTAATTACAGTTAGTATTTCACAATATGATTAATATGGAATTGTTTTGCATAACTACAAATGTATAGCCTATTTTGAATTGATTTACTTCCCAGTGGAGGTAAGTAAGCAGGAGAGAAGGTATAGAATCTGGAACTCAAAGTTTTAAAAACAAATGTTAATAAAAATTATTTTTATGTGCTTCCAGGGAGTCAGATATTCAGGCAGTGGGGTATAGAAATCCATCTTGCCCCACTAAAAAGCAAGGTGGGGGAATGAGTGTGATATAAGAGAGGGCAGATATCGGGAAGGGGTCTTCAGTATGCATTCCATCTTGGGATACAAATAGGGAAAGATGGAGAGAAAATTTCTAACTCAAAATCTTATGGAAATAAAGGTCTAAAACTATGTCCATGTTTAAATTATCCATGTTTTGTGAGCTCTGCAAGAGAGGGATATTTTTTTTTTATCCCCATTGCATAGTACAGTGTTTGTCACATAGTAAATGCTTACTAAATTATTCTTTTCTATCCATCTAATTCAAATATAAAAGTATATACAATTATGTAGATATTATCTGTCATTAATTCATACTGTGATACCTTATAAACTTGTGGAAGTAAGCAGAAAATATTCAAAGACTGACCTGTGCAGCATAGCATATGATATTTTTAATATGTTGGTAAAACTTTTGGTATGTTCCTATCCACAGATCAATTCCATTTTTTGAGGACCAACATAGTGTGCCCATTGCCGTTTGGCCAACTATTTGGTAATTGATTTTTCATCATGGCTACCCAATGAAACAAACAAAAAAAAAGTGGCTCTCACTCTTTTTCCTCTGCAGCAATGGTGTTAGACGATCAGGAAAGGAGACAGACTTCATGGTAACAATTAAATAGGATTTAAATCAGCCATATTCTTTAACTGTTTTTACTGTAAAAATGAGATGTTTGTCCAATGAAAGGAAATGTCAATATTTATGAAGAAATTGAATCAGAAGAGTTTTGATTTTGTATTATAATTGAAATCAGAAGACAAAAGTTGTATTTACATCAAAGTATGCCTCAAAGATACTTCCTAAATATGAAAAGCATTGTTACAGCAGGTTTACATAAACTATGCTAAGGTAATAAGAAACATTATTTCATGGGATATTTTGTCATCATGTACCACAATATTAATTGTAAATTTTAGCTAAAAAAAGGCTACAATGAAAATAATTTCAATTAATAAAACAATGTTTGTTGATTTCAATGAGATAGAGACATTTTATGTTGAACTTGATAGAGTCTTCTAACATAGAACACCATATACTCTTGTAGTTGATGACTTTAGGATAAAAATGGGGAATGCAATCAGGAGGAATATATGGAAAATAACAGTCCAGAAAGAAAGAATGAGAGAAGCCAGAGATGGTGAGAATAAAAAAAAAGCTCCACATCTGAAGAATTAACACTTCTTTTGAGAAAATAATAGGACATACTGTATGTGATGAGCATAAAATACTATCATGACACGAAATGAAATATTTTACCAAGTTATGGACATTTTATTTTTCCCAAATGCTTTATTAAATTCTGGTTTACATCATTCATTTCTGCCAGATTTTGATATACAAATTTTTCACATTATTTTCCCTAGTCCCCACCCTAGAATAGCAGTCCCACAGGATAACCCCTCATCCCATCTACTCTCTCCCATATCTTCTCCCATACTCCCTACAACTTTTTCAGTAGAGCAAAGGGAATCTCTACCCCAATGCCTGTATATCTTATTTCCCAATTATATGTAAAATTGTGTTAATAAGTATATTTATATATTTTACATATTTGATCTTAAAATTTTGAATTCCAGATTCATTCCCTTCCTCTCTAGTCACCCACCCTTACTGGAAAGATAAGCAATTGAGTATATGTTGTACATGTGTGTAGCAGTAAGCACGCCAACATCCTCAGGGTCACTGCCAACACACATTCTTAGATCTGCTTTTGTAAAGAAAGAAGCTTAAAATCTGTTAACAAGCTCACTTTAAGCTATAAAACCTATATTACCTAGTACAGGAGGAAAAGGTCAGCACCCCAAACTTCAGAGTATAAAGACAGCTAAAACAGACAGGCTTCCAAACTGTCCAACA
The DNA here is from genome assembly GCA_011680675.1 of Gymnobelideus leadbeateri. Taxonomy (NCBI): domain Eukaryota; kingdom Metazoa; phylum Chordata; class Mammalia; order Diprotodontia; family Petauridae; genus Gymnobelideus; species Gymnobelideus leadbeateri. The sequence goes on along the minus strand of WOXC01006924.1, from coordinate 66,688 downwards.
ATTATCAATACCAAAATCACAATTACCAGAGAGGGAAGCATCAACATCTGGGTTTTCAAAGCCGGAGGGCTTTCATTGGCTGCCCAGAGTCTCATCAGGTCAAATCACACAATACTTCTCAAAGTGATCTCCAAAGCACAGCCTCCCATCAGGGTTTATATAGCCTTCTTCTGGCTCAGAGAATGTAACAAACTTCTTGACCCACTGCCCAATCAAAAAGTATCGAGGTGTAGGCTTTCCTGAAAAAACAAGCCTCGAACCACAGGCTCCAAGTGCCCTTAACCTAAGGGCAGGGAAGATCTTTAAATGCATTTCCATTACAATGTGTAGCTATGCAAAACATTACCATAGTAGATAATATAGTAAAAAAACAAAAAACAAAAAACTAACTATATTTCCCTCCCTCCTATCCCACCCCCCCCACTTAGTTTATTCCCTACATTGATCCCATAACTTTTCCCAAGTGAGTGCTTCCAACTTCCCTCCCCCCTTCCCTTATGCCCTCCCTTCCATCGTCCACCCTCTCATACCACTTTCCCCTTAATCTCCTGTAGGGTGAGATAACCTATTTAGTATGTATGTCACTATGTTCTTCCTCTCCCTTGTAACCATTTTCCCTTGCCTCTTCTTTATGAGATAGTTTACCCCATTCTGTCTCTCCCCACCTCCTCTTTTATATTCCTCTCTCACATCTTAATTTCACATTTTAAGTATCACCCCTTCCTATTAAAGTTGACCTGTGTCCTCTATCTATGTATACTTGTAAACATATATACACACATTCACATATATATTCATACACACATATACCCTTCATCAAATATTTTCATACTGAGAAAAGTTTCATCAGCTACAATTATAATTTTTCCATGTAGGAATGTTAATAGTTAAACTTTGATAAGTTCATTATGATTTCTTTTCCCTATTTACCTTATCAGGCATCTCTTGCTTCTTGTATCTGAAAGTCAATTTTTCTATCCATCTCTGTTTTTTTTCTTCAAGAATACTTGAAAGTCCTCTACTCCACTGAATGACCATATTTTCCCCTGAAACATGATACTCAGTTTTTCCTGGTAAGTGATTCTTGGTTTTAATCCCAGCTGCTTTGCCATCCAGAATATCATATTCCAAGTCCTTCCATCCCTCAGTGTAGAAGCTGCCAGATGCCAAGTTATCCTTACTGTGTTTCCACAGTATTCAAATTGTTTCTTCCTGGATGCTTGCAATATTTTCTCCTTAATCTGGGAAATCTGGAACCTGGATATAATATTTTTTTTATTATCTTATTAGTTGGGTGCCCTCTCTGAAGCCTCCACACCCTCTGGTAAGCTGGTCACACACCCCAAGACCTCCAGACAGCAATCCAGATCCAAGCAGGTTAAAGCAATAGTGCTTACCCCCAGACTGATTGCTGGGGCCCCCTACAGACTGCAGGCCTGGACCTAGAGCTGTATGGTGACTGTGACTGGAATGAAGCTTCTCAGCAACTTCTTGCCCTCAGGGAAAGAGGCTACGCACTCTCCCAATTAATGAGTCCCAAAGTCCAAACTGAACTAACCTCTCACTTTGTCTATGGCATCTATATGTCATTAATTTTGGAAATGCCATAGTTGCTCATGTTCTGGGGTCCCTCCAGATGGCTGCTGGTCTGGTTGCCCTGGGGCTCAAACCTCTGAATCACTCAGTCCTAGGCTTGGATCCCAGTGGGCTTTGATGGCTGCTCCCTGCCAGGCTGCCAGGCTGACTTCATTGGGATGTTAGCTTCTCTTTGTCATTTTGTGGGTTCTGTAGCTCCAGAGGTTATGTAGAGTCTCCTTTTACATAACTTTATAGGTGGTCAGAGTGGGAGCTGTGCAGAAGAGCTGTTTCTACTCTGCCATCTTGACTCTGACCCCAGTTATGGACTTTTTAAATATGAGAGTTAATTGTGAATCCCACCCCTATATATAATCAAACAGTTGAACTAGGAAAAAAATATTAAAAAGCAAGAAGAGAACATAATACTGAGAAAGATACGAGTTAAGAAAGAAACAACTCAATTCTAAATGATTTCAGCAACTAATTAGCCATTAAAAATAGGAACTGGTGAAGAGAAATGATTTAGTAACCAATTATGCTTTTCAAAAGTAATACCAAAAGATACCAGAATAGGGCGGAGCCAAGGTGGCGGAGTAGAAACAGACCGTCCAAGCCTCTCTGCCCCCAGATTCCCCCCAAACTATGTAAAAGGGGACTCTGAAAAACTTCTGGAGCCCCAGCACTCACAGAATGACACAGAGAAGCTAACCTCCCGCTGAGGACACCCCAGCAGCCATGCAGGAAGGACCAGCGCAGAGGTCTGGGACCTGGCAGCGCGCAGAGCACAGGAGCCGGGCCGAGCCCAGGTCCTCGTGAGCCGAGGTTTTAGCCCCAGGGCGGCAGGGCCAGCAGCCGGCTGGAGGAACCCCAGAACACCAGGAGCTGTGGCGACTCCAGAATTACCAACATAGACATGCCTAGGACAAAGTAAGAGGTTAGTGTCCTATGGACTTTGGGACCTGTATTTGGGGAATGCGTCAGCTCCCTCCCCTGGGGGCTAGAAGCCGCTGAGGACAACCTCCATTTTTTAGTTTTCAGAGGCAGCTCCCGCTCCCAGCTTGCAAATTTGTAGGGAGATCCAGCGATCAGTCTTGGGGGGTAATCGCTCTTGCTTTAACCTCCCTGGATCTGGATTGTGATCTAGGGTGGAAGTCGTGGTTGGGTTTACAGCTTGCCAGAAATGGAAGTTGCACCCCACACATTCGGGATGAAAATTCCTCTATCTGGCCTTAAAGACATAGTGTGGCAACAAGCCCAAAAGTCAAGCAATAAAGTGGCAACATGCCAAGGCAAAGCAAACAGAAAAATGCAACCCTAGACTACTATTTTGGGGGCATAGAGCGGGAAAAGGACTGTGAGGTCAGAAGTCCTGCTCCAAAAGCCCCAGCGGAAAACATGAGCGGGTTGCAGGCCATAGAGGACCTTAAGAAGGATTTTAAAAATCAAATAAGAGAAGTGGAGGAAAAATTGGAAAGAGAAATGAGAAGGATGCAGGAAAAGTATGAAATGAGGGTCAACAGCCTGACTGAGGAAAACAACACCTTAAAAAATAGACTAACTCAAATGGCAAAGGAGGCCCAAAAGGGCAATGAGGAGAAGAATGCCTTAAAAAGTCGAATTTGCCAGATGGAAAAAGAATCTCAAAAGTTCACTGAGGAGATTCATTCCTTCAGAGTTAGACTGGAGCAAATGGAAGCTAATGACTTTATGAGAAATCAAGATGCTGTTAAGCAGATCCAAACAAACGAAAGATTAGAAGGCAATGTGAAATATCTCATGGGAAAAACCACTGACCTGGAAAATAGATCCAGGAGAGACAATTTAAAAATTATTGGACTACCTGAAAGCCATGATCAAAGAAAGAACCTAGAAATCACCCTTCAAGAAATTCTCAAGGAAAACTGCCCTGATGTTTTAGATCCAGAGGGCAAAATAGAGGTTGAAAGAATACACCAATCACCCCATGAAAAAGATCCCAAAAAGAAAACTCCCAGAAATATTTTAGCCAGGTTCCAGAATCCCCAGATCAAGGAGAAAATACTACAAGCAGCCAGGATGAAACAATTTCAATATTGTGGAAACACAATCAGAATAGCCCAGGACCTGGCAGCTTCTACACTGAGGGATCGAAGGGCATGGAATATGATATTCCAGAGGGCAAAAGAACTGGGAATGAACCCAAGGGTCACCTACCCAGCAAAACTGAGTATTTTGTTTCAGCAGAATATATGGTCATTCAGTGGAATAGAGGACTTTCAAGCATTCTTGAGGAAAAAAACAGAATTGAATAGAAAATTTGACATCCAGACACAAGAGGGAAGAGATGCCTGAGAAGGTAATCAGGGAAAAGAAATCAAAAGGAACTTATCAAAGTTGAACTATTTACATTCCTATATGGAAAAGCAATAACTGTGACTGATGATATCTTTCTCACTATGAAAATAATGGAAGAAGGGGGTGTGGTCATATGAATACATATGTGAATGTGTGTGTATATGGTTACAGTTATATATGGATAGAGGGCATAGGTTGAATTTGTTGGGAAGGGAGAATACTCAAGGGATGAAATTATGAGGTGAGAGGGAAAGTGGCAAGAGGAGATGGGGAGAGACAGGGTAGGGTAAACTATCCCATGTAGAAGAAGCAAGGGGAAGTGGTTGCAAAGGAGGGGGAGAATAAGGAAGGCTAAAAAGGCAAAACCACATTCACATTGAATATGTTTCAGGGAGAAAATGACATACATACTAAATGGGATATCTCAACCTGCAGTAGGATAGGGGGAAGGGGGATGAGAGGAGGGATGATGGATGGGAGGGAATCCTTGGGGGGAGGGGAGGTTGGAAGTACCCACTATAGAAGAGGAACAGGATCATGTAGGGAATGGACCAGGTGGGGGGTGGGATGAGTGGGAGGGAATTATAAGCAGCCTTGTACAGTATATTTACTATGATAATGTTTTGCATAGCCAGACATGTAAAACATATACTGAATTACTTATCTCCCAAGAAGGAATGGGTGACATGGGAGGAAGGAAATCTGAAATTCGAGGTCGTAACATTAAACGTTTCAAATATATATAAATACTATTATTAATACTCTTTTGCTTGTAATAGGGAGATAAGATGTGCAGGCATTGGGACACAAAGATTCACTTTCCTCTAATGGAAAAGTCGATGGGGGTATGGGAGAGAGCAGATTGGAGGAAGCGATATCTTGTGGGACTACTATTCTGGGAGGTTGGGTAGGGGAATAATGGGGTGAAAATGATTGTAACTCAAAATCGGGCAGAAATGAATGATGTAAAACAGAATTTAATAAAGCATTTGTTTAAAAAAATAAAAAAAAAACATACCAGAATATAAATTAAACAGTTATAAAAATAAAGCAGAAAAAAACAAAACTACTTACTTGTCAAATTTTTAAAGCTCTTTAATTTTTTTCTAAATTAATTGATTAAATTAAATATTAAAAGCAATTAATTTGTAGTAGTGAAATAACTTTATGAAAAGATTATTGTTGTCATGCAGTCCTTTCAGTCTCACTCTTTGTGAAATCATTTTGTTTGTTTTTGCAATGATACTGGAATTGTTTGCCATCTCCTTCTCCAGATCATTTTACAGATGAGAATACTGAGGCAAACTGGAATAAGTGAACTACAAAGCAATGCAGCCAGATTTGAATTTAAGATGTTGAATTTTCATGACCTCAACACTCTATCTAATGTGTCACCTAGATGCCCTATGAAACAATTACATTTTATATCAATATTTTTCTTAATTACTGATTACATTTTCTCATCATCAGCAACTAGCTTGGATAGATCATGATCAATTCAGTTTCAATTCACTATTGTGGTGGAAACTAACATAAATTCAATTTAAAAAATGTTATAAAAGAGAATTAACTTTCACTACTCATTTCTCTATTGCTTAATATTTTACCCAAATTAAGTTCATATAGGAACATATTTTCAGGAAGTTTCTGATCTTGTAAAACTCTTCATAAATTTATAGTTTTTTGTTTTGACATTCACATATATGCATATGAATCTTAATTTAATACTAACAATATTTTGGTTAATATTTTTAGAGGCATTACTTGCAAAGAAAGTTGCAATTTTTAACTTTACAAAGCGCTTATATCCTATAGATTCTTTTCTGATTTTAGAACAAATGAATCTCATTTTATTAGATGTCATAATGATGCAACAACAGTACTTTTTCTCCCTAAAATTATCCTCAGAAAGAATTAACTGTAAAGCAAAGATGGTACCGAATGTGCTTAGTTTGCTTCTCCCAACATTATCCAAAAAATAGATTAAATAATACCTCAAGTCAAATTCTGGAGTGCAGCCTCAAAAGTTCAGAGTGAATGTGTTTGAACCCAAGACGATTTAAGAGATTAGAGAAATTTGTCACACAGTTATGCAGAATGATCTAAAGTTTCGATGGATGAATTAAAAGTGCTGGGACTAAGTTGTGCCAAGAGAAGCAGCAGCAGTTTTTGTAGTTGTCCATCCACAGACATTCAGGGGACCTTTAAACTGGTTCATAAAGGGATTGCAGGGCACCCATATGCTAGCACTGGACCCAGGACCAGACACTTTTTTACAACTCCACTACTTATATCTAAGCCTGAGGCATAAGAAGAATTGTTCTGAAATGCAATTTTTTGGTAACTGTCTTTCCTATACTAACTTCTGGGTCAGAGCTCAAGAGTAGAGAGGAGCTTGTTTTTTCAAGAGGGAGAGGAAGTCCTGAGAGGAAGTATCAATTGTTTTCCACAAAGTATCAAGGGACAATGAGGAACAATATCACTTCTGGTCCCAAAAGATCAGTGGCCCCAGAGGAGCAACATCAATATAACACAAATAACAATTCTATGTAAATTGTTTTATTCAGTCTTATAGCAATCAAACTCCTTAAGGGTTATTTGATAGGAGCTAGAAAAGTAGTAACAAAATCCATCCAGAAGTTCAAAAAAATCAAACATATTATGGGATTCAATGGGAAAAATATGAAGTGCAGCCTTGCAGTTATAGATTTTAATTTATATTACAAAGTGATAATCACCAAACAATCTGATGATTGTTTATAGAATGATTGATAAGTGGAGTAGCTTACTTATGGAGCAATACAGTAATAAATGACCACAATAATCTAGGGTTTGATAAAGATAAAGCTTTGCAGGAAAACTGGAAATAACTTATGCAGAACCTAGGTACAGAACATCCCACAGTGTATATAAAGATATGGTTAAAATGGAAAGAGAACTTAAACATAAAGAGTGGCAACATAAGTAATTTACAAGAGAAATGAAAAAAAAATGTATGTCAGTTCAAAGGATATGGGAAGTGTTTATGACCAAATAAAAGATAGACGGGATAAAGGGGAGTAAACACGGTAATTTTTATCACATGAAATTAATAAAAGCTTTTGCACAAACAAAAGTAACACAAGCAAAATTAGAAGGATACTGACAGTACACTTCTGTTATTAAGGCATCCACTTTCATGTATACATGATATTGAAAACCTCATTTATAAGAATAAGAATTATTCCCCAATAATTATTGCACAAAGTATAGGAACAGGAAATTTACTGAAAAAGAAAACAAAACTATCGATTTCTCATTCAATCATTTTTACTATTGTTGCATCCACCTCTTCATTACCCTTTTTGGGGTTGTCTTTGTAAAGATATTATAGGGGTTTGCCATTTCCTTATCCATCCATTTTACTGAGGCAAACAGGATTGTAACTTAACCAAAGTCACATAGGTAATAAGTATCTGAAGCCAAGAAAGATGAATCTCCCAGACTCCAGATTACCCCATTACCTAACTGCCCCTGACAGCCGTAAGAAAACGATAGGCATGTCAAAAATGCCCTAAATCACTACTGATTGGGAAAGTAGAAATTATATCAACTCTAAGGTATCACTTCACATATAACATGTTGGCCAGCATGACACAAAAAGAGAAAATGACAAATGCTGAAGAGAATAGGAAAAAAATGGTACACAAATTAACTTGTTGTTAAGTAGCCCAACCATTCTGGAAAACAAAAGGGTTATAAATCTGAGTACTCCTTTTGAATCAGCAATAACACTAGAATATCTGTTTCTCAAACTGGGCAAAGAAAAGGGAAATGGTCCCATTTGCAAGAAAAACAAATATAGCAACTCTTTATTTGTGGTGGCACAGAATTACAAATTGAGGGATTTCCATCAAGGGGAGAATGATTGAACAAGTTATGTGACACTATTTGTTATAAGAAATTACTTGCAAGGTGATTTCAGAAAAACCTAAGAAGGTCTATATGAAGTCATGTAATATGGAATAAGCATAACTAGTAGAATATTGTACATAATAACAGTGATATTGTAAGGTTGATCAATTGTGAAAAACTTGGCAACTCTGATCAAGACAATAATCTAAGACAATTCCAAAGGACCCATGATGAAAAATGTTATCCACTTCCAGAGAAAAAAGAGAGTGAGTGAGTGAAAGAGAGAGAAAGAGAGAGACAGAAAGAGAGAGAGAGAGAGAGAGAGAGAGAGAGAGAGAGAGAGAGAGAGAGAGAGAGAGAGAGAGAGAGAGAGTGCGACAGATTATGAACTCTTAGTCCAGATTAAAATCATTTTAACTCTCTTTGTGTCTTACTTAAAAACAATGGTTAAGGGTTGGCTAGGTGGCTCAGTGAGTAGAGTGCCGGTCATGAAGTCAGAAGGACCTGAGTTTGGATCCGGCCTCAGACACTTAAGGCAAACACAAATAAAAACCTAGCCGTGTGACCTTGGGCAAGTTACTTAACCCCAATTGCCCTCCAAAAGGCAAAAAAATGGTTAATTTTTACACGCAATTGATAAATATTTAGCTAAATAAATTTAATATACTTAGACTACAACATCATTAAGTTCCCGCAACAGCAGTGGTATTTTTTTTTTGTTTTTGTAATATTCATTTCTAAATATATCTTTCCTCACATTAATACTCAGTGAAACATCATGGATAACAAAGATTTAAAAAGAAATAAAAAAAAAAGCAAAATTGAGTTATCCCAATCACTCCTTTGCCCATCTGAAAATCTATGCAACATCATTTTGCCATTTATCTTCTTTCTTCTATCTCTCTACTGTGTATTATCTTTGCTTTATGTACTCAGCATTCTGGAACTTAGCTGACTTCTATTTAAGGAATGACTTATATATGCAAGAATTTCCTTCCTATGCTGTCGATTCTCTATTGCACTACAAAGAATGCTACTCTGTGCAGAATAGATACTCCTTGAAAGTAAAAATCACTCAAAATATTTGTTCTTTTATTCATTGTTCAAAACATAGACCCCGTCAGATAATATAGGCAAAAGCAATTTTTTTTTATGAAATTGAATTGATTCATTAAAATATAGCAACTTTCCTTTGTGTGCTTGGGTTTTTCTGTTGTTATTCATTCCTAACCACTCCAGGACTTACCAATTATTTTTTTTTAAGAAATACTTTATTAACTTCTGGTTTGCATCATTCATTTCCACCAGATTTTGAGTTACAATTGTTCCTCATTTTTTCCCTACCCACCACCCAAGAATAGCAGTTCCACTAGATATACCCTCATCTGATCTGCTCTCTCCCATATCTTCTCACATACCCCCTTCGACTTTGCCATTAGGGCAAAGTGAATCTCTGAGCCCCATCGCCTGAACATGATATCTCCCAATTACATGTAGAATAATATTAATAATAGGATTTAGATACATTTGAAACATTTAATTTTAAGATTTCGAATTTCAGATCCATTCTCTTCCTCCCTTGTCACCCACTCCCTCTGGGAAGATAAGCAATTCAGTATGTGTTGTACATGTATAGCTATGCAAAACATTACCATAGTAGATATATCGTAAAAGACTGCTTATATTTCCATCCCACCAATCCCAACCCCCATCTGGTCCATTCCCTACTTTCATCCTGTCTCTTTTCGAAAGTGGGTACTTTCAACATCGCCTCCCCATAGAATGCTATCCCTGACATCATCCTCCCCATCCCCATCCCCCTACTCTTTTGCAGGGTGAGATATCATATTTACTATGTATGTGATTCTCTCCCTGAGCCAAATTCAAGGAGAATAAGGTTTTGCCTTTTTGCCTTCCTGTTCTTCCCCTCCCATGCAACCACTTCCCCTAGCCTCTCCTACATAAGATAGTTTACCCTACCCTGTTTCTCCCCATTTCCTCTTGTCAAATTCCGCTCTCACCTCTTAACTTCACCCCTTAATTATCATCCCTTCCCAAGAAATTCAACCTGTGCCCTCTATCCATGTATACCTGTAAACATATATACACACATTTACGTATGTATTCATATGTCCATATACCCTTCTACAATTATTTTCATAACGCGAAAGGTTTTATCAGACACGGTTATTGTTTTTCCATGTAGGAATGTAAGTAGTTCAAATTTGATAAGTTCTTTTTGATTTCTTTTCCTTGATTACCTTCTCAAGCAACTCTTGCTTCTTGTGTCTGAATGTCAAATTTTCTATTCAACTCTGGTTTTTACCTCAAGAATGCTTAAAAGTCCTCTATTCCAATTAATGACCATATTTTCCCCTGAAACAAGATATTCAGTATTGCTGAGTAGGTGACCCTTGGCTTCATTCCCAGCTCTTTTGCCCTCTGGAATGTCATATTCCATGCCCTTCAATCCATCAGTGTAGAAGCTGTCAGGTCCTGGGCTATTCTGATTGTTTTCCACGATATTGGAATTGTTTATTCCTGGCTGCTTGTAGTATTTTCTTCTCAATCTGGGAGTTCTGACACCTGCCTATAATATTCCTAGGAGTTTTGTTTTTGGGATCCTTTTCAGGAGGCAATCCATAGATTCTTTCAACCTCTATTTTGCCCTCTGGGTCTAAAACATCAGGGCAATTTTTTTTAGGATTTCTTGAAGGATGATTTCTAGGTTCTTTCTGTGATCATGACTTTTAGGTAGTGCAATGATTTTTAAATTATCTCTCCTGGATCTATTTTCCAGGACAGTGCTTTTTCCCATGTGATATTTCACATTGCCTTCTATTCTTTCATTTCTTTGGATCTGTTTAACAGCACTTGGATTTCTCATAAAGTAATTAGCTTCCGTTTGCTCCAGTATAATTCTGAAGGAATGAATCTCCTCAGTGAGGCTTTGAGATTCTATTTCCATCTGGCAAATTCGGCTTTTTAAGGCATTCTTCTCCTCATTGCATTTCTGAGCCTGTTTTGCCATATAAGTTAGTCTATTTTTTTATTATGTTTTTTTTAAATGTTTTATTAACTTCTGTTTTACATCACTCATTTCTGTCAGATTTTGAGTCACATTCATCCCCCCCCCTTTTTCCCCTACCCATGCTCCCAGAATAGCAGTCCCACAAGATATTGCTTCCTCAAATATGATCTCTCCCATACCTTCTGCCATACCACCTTTGACTTTTCCGTTAGGTGAATCTTTGCGTCCCAATGCCAGCACACATTATCTCCCAATTACAAGCAAAAGAGTGTTAATAATAGTGTATGTATATATATATATATATATTTGAAACATTTTATCATGAGACCTTGAATTTCAGATCCATTTCCTCTTCCCTTGTCACCCATTCCCTCTGGGGAGATAAGTAATTCAGTATATGTTGTGCATGTCTAGCTATGCACAACGCAATCAAGTAGATATATTGTACAAGGCTGCCTATAATTCCCTCCCACTCATCCCACCCCCCACCTGGTCCATTCCCTACATGATCCTGTCCCTCTTCTATAGTGGGTACTTCCAACCTCCCCTCACCCCAAGGATGCCCTCCCATCCATCATCCCTCCTCTCCTCCCCCTTCCCCCTATTCTGCTGCAGGTTGAGATATCCCATTTAGTATGTATGTCATTCTCTCCCTGAACCAAATTCAATGAGAGGGTGGTTTTGCATTTTTGCCTTCCTATTCTCCCCCTCCCTTGCAACCACTTCCCCTTGCTTCTTCTACATGAGATAGTTTACCATAACATGTCCCTCCCCATCTCCTCTTGCCACTTTCCTCTCCCAACTCATAATTTCACCCCTTGAGTATCCTCCCTTCCCAACAAATTCAACCTGTGCCCTCTATCCATGTATACCTGTAAACATATACACACATTCACATAGGTATTCATATGACCATACATCCTTCTTCCATTATTTTCATTGGGTGAATTATTTCATCAGTCATAGTTTTTGTTTTTCCATATAGAAATGTAAATAGTTCAACTTTGATAAGTTTCATTTGATTTCTTTTCCCTGATTACCTTCTCAGGCATCTCTTGCTTCTTGTGTCTGGATGTCAAATTTTCTATTTAATTATGATTTTTTCCTCAAGAATACTTGAAAGTCCTCTATTCCACTGAATGAACATATTTTCCCCTGAAACAAAACAAAACAAAACAAAACAAAAAAAAACAACTCAGTTTTGCTGGCTAGGTGACCCTTGGGTTCATTCCCAGTTCTTTTACCCTCTGGAATTTCATATTCCATGCTCTTCAATTCCTCAGTGTAGAAGCTGCCAGGTCCTGGGCTATTCTGATTGTGTTTCCACAATATTGAAATTGTTTCTTCCTGGCTGCTTTTAGTATTTTCTCCTTGATCTGGGTATTCTGGAACCTGGCTATAATATTCCAGGGAGTTTCCTTTTGGGGATCTTTTTCAGGAGGTGATTGGTGGACTCTTTCAACCTGTATTTTGCCCTCTGGATCTAAAACATCGGGGAAATTTTCCTTGAGAATTTCTCGAGGGGTGATTTCTAGGTTCTTTCTTTGATCATGGCTTTTGGGTAGTCCAATAACTTTTAAATAGTCTCTCCTGGATCTATTTTCCAGGTCAGTTGTTTTTCCCATGAGATATTTCACATTGCCTTCTAATCTTTCATTTGTTTAGTTCCGCTTAACAGCATCTTGATTTCTAAGAAAGTCATTAGCTTCCATTTTCTCCAGTCTAACTCTGAAGGAATGAATCTCCTCAGTGAACTTTTGAGATTCTTTTTCCATCGGGCAAATTCGACTTTTTAAGGCATTCTTCTCCTCATTGCCCTTTTGGGCCTCCTTTGCCATTTGAGTTAGTCTATTTTTAAGATGTTCTTTTCCTCAGTCAGACTGTTGACCGTCATTTCATACTTTTCCTGCATCCTTCTCATTTCTCTTTCCAATTTTTCCTCCACTTCTCTTATTTAATTTTTAAAGTCCTTCTTAAGGTCCTCTATGGCCTAAAACCCGCTCATATTTTACCCTGGGGCTTTTTGAGCAGGACTTCTGACCTCACAGTCTTTTTCCCCACTCTATGCCCCCAAAATATGATTCTAGGGTTGCATTGTTCTGTTTAATTTCTTTCCTTTCCCTTGGCATGTTGCCACTTAATTACTTGACTTTTGTGCTTCTTGCCCCACTATGGCTCTGCTGTCACCTGGGATTTTCATCCCAAACATGTAGGGGACAACTTCTGTTTCTTTGAAGCTGGAAGCCCACCCATGACCTCTACCCCAGATCACAATCCATATCCAGGGAGGTTAAAGCAAGAGCGATTACCCCCTAAGACTGATCACTGGATCTCTCTACAATTCTAAGGCCAGGAGCTGGAGCTGCCTCTGAATACTACAAAATGCCGTGTCTCCTCAGTGGCTTCTAGCCCCCAGGGGAGGAAGCCGACGCATTCCCCAAATACTGGTCACAAATTCCACAGGGCACTAACCTCTCACTTTGTCCTAGGCATATATGAGTTGATAATTCTGGAATCGCCACAGCTTCTGGTGTTCTGGGGTCTCTCCAGCTGGATGCTAGCCCTGCCATCCTGTGCCTAAAACCTCGGTTCACAGGGACCTGGGCTCGGCTCGGCTCTCCACACTCCACACTTTGCCCTGCTGGCTCCCAGACCACTGTGCTAGTGCTTCCTGCAGGGCTGCTTGTCTGTCCTCAGTGGGAGGTTAGCTTCTCTGTGTCTTCTGTGTTTGCTGGGGCTCCAGAAGTTGTTCACAGTCTCCTTTTACATAGTTTGGATGAAATCTGTGGGCAGAGTGGCTTGGATGAGCTGTTTCTACTCCACCATCTTGGCTCCGCCCCGTTAGTCTTTTTTTGAAGGTGTTGTTTTCCTCAGTGAGGCTGTTGACTGCCATTTCATACTTTTTTTTTTTGCATCTTTTTCATTTCTCTTCCCAATTTTTCACCCACTTCTCTTATCTGCTATTTACAGTCCTCTATGGCCTGTAGCCAGCTTGTATTTTCATTTGGGGCTTTTGGTGCAGGAGTTCTGACCTCACAGTCCTACTCCTGTTCCATGCTTTGACCTTCTTTGCCCCCAAAATAGGAGTTTAAAGTTGCATTTTTCTATTTATTTTGTTTCCTTTGCCTAGGCATATTGCCACTTAATTACCTGATTTTGGGGCTTGTTGCCACAGTAGGACTCTGCCACCAGACAGGAGATCTTCTGTCCCAAACGTGGGGTCTTCACAACTTCTGCCAGTTGGGTGGCTTCTGTAAAGCCTCCACCCCCTCTGGCAAATTGGATACCCACCCCAGACCTCCCCCAAAGACCACAATATAGATCCAAGGAGATTTACGAAAGAGTGATTAACCCCCATACTGATTGCTGGATCTCTCCACAGTTTGCAGACCAGGATTTGGAGCTGCCACTGACACTTCAAAATAGCCTGTGTGCCTTGTTTCCTCAGCAGCTTTTCGCCCTCAGTGGAGGAAGTCGATGCCTTCCCCAAATATTCTTCCCAAAGTCCATATGGCACTAACCTCTCACTTTGTCTTAGGCATATCTGTGCTGATAATTCTGTAATTGCCACAGCTGCTGGTGTTCTGGGGTCCCTCAGCAGGATGCTGGCCCAGCCATGCTGGGGTTAAAACTTTGGCTCATGCAGGCCTGGGCATGGCTCCCAGAGCTCCGCACTGTCTGTTCCGAGAACGGTGTGCTTCCTGCTCTCAGAGAGCTGTGTTGGCGGTCCTCAGCAGGAGGTTGGCTTCTCTGTGTTGTTCTGTGGGTGCTGGGGCTCCAGAAGTTGTTCAGATTCCCCTTTTACATTGTTTGGAAGTGGTGTGGGGCAGAGCAACTTGGAAGTGCTGTTTCTACTCTGACATCTTGGCTCTGACACCCCCCCCCCAAATTATTTTCATGAAGAAAGCATTCATGACAAAGAGAAGTGAAGATTCTGCACAGCTGAAGAGTCCTGAGTTTCTCTCTCTCATTCCTTAAAGGGATCCATCTACCCCAATACTTTCTCACTGCCCTTTTCTATTCCCTGATGTGAACTCAATTCCCCAAGTATTAAAATATCTGTTGATTTAATTTGAATAATATAAGTGAAATGTTCCTAATGTTTTTGTTCTTCATTCTCTACAAGAGATGTTGGTTTATGAGTTTCAGTTGTTTTCTTCTTGGCCTTTTTTTTTGCAAGTATTTGAATACATTTGAATAGATTCACAATCACTTGAATAGATTAAAAATGGCCAGTGAAATCACTTTTCCATTTGCCTTTAAATACACATTGAAACCACATCTACAATCTCATTTATTTACCTTTCCAAGGAAAACCTAAGATATTTTTATTTAACTGCAAAACTTTCTTTTTTTGTTTGTTTGTCTCATTTCTAAGGAGAAAGACAAGATTTATAGGTTCCAGTTTCCCCTAAAGAACCATGTGCAATTGCTTGTCATTTGGCTAGGACCTCACAATGACAAGATCAACTGCTAAATTAACTTCTATAGATAATTGTAAGAATATGATTTATAACAACCTTTGCTCTCTTTCCTTACTCCACCTTTGCCAGTGAAGAAAAAGAAGGAAACCAGAGAGGAGATATCCCATTTTGCCTTTTTTTTCCTTCATTTTATGGGTGGCTTTTGTCTAAGAGTTGACAGCTAACTACAGGAATGTTTGTTGTGAGCTTCTCCACACTCAGTGGCACTGGTCTTTGGGAAACCGTCTTTGCTATTATTAATACTATTTTACATGTAATTGGGAGATATGATGTTCAGACATTGGGGCACAGAGACTCACCTCTCCCTAATGGTGAAGTCGGAAGGGGTACGGGAGAAGATATGGGAGAGAGCAGTTTGCATGATGGGATATTTTGTCGGACTGCTATTCTGGGGTGGTGGGTAGGGGAAAAATGGGGAAAAATTGTAACTCAAAATCTGGCGGAAACGAATGATGTAAATCGGAAATTAATAAAGCATTTGTTAAAAAAAATAGAAGAGAATGTGAAACATCTTATAAGAAAAACAATAGATTTTGGAATATATCAAGAAAAGAAATTATAAAAATAATTGGATTAACGAATTAAAAAAAAAGAATCTTGATACAATAATAAAAGAAATAATTAAAGAAAATTGTCCTGATGCATTAGACCAAGGTTGGGGGTGGTGGTGAAATGGAAATAGAAATAGAAAAATCCATTGATCACCACTTAAAAAAGATACTATGAGGAAAAAAATAGAAATATCATAGTAAAATTCAGAAATCCCTTGGTCAAGTGATAAATATTAGAAATATCTAGAATAACACAACACCTATCAGAAGATACATTAAAGAACTGCAGGTGTTGGAATACAACATATCAAAGAGTAAAAGAACTGAGTCTCTGGCCAAAAATATACCCTGCAAAATTAAATATCACCTTGAATGAAAAAAGATGTACATTTGATAAATACTCAGACTTTCAAGACTTTGTTTAAAGAAATCCTTAATGTAATATATGGTTTGACATATGAGAACCAATATAAATATAAATTTCATAAAACAGAACAAGTATGAGGGAAAGTATTTACTTTTGATATATGCAAAATGTATGGGTAAGATTATCATTAATAACCGGGTTGTTCATGAGAAAGATTTGGATAAAACTGAGTATAATGTTAATTTAAAAATAAAACCATTGGTGTGGAGCCAAGGGGGCAGAAGGGAAACAGTAACTTCTCTAAGTGACTTTGATGAATCCTGTCACTAAATCTTAAAAAGTGAATCCGAATAGATTGTGGAATGATAAAATTTACTGTGAGACAGAATGGGGCAGAATGCAGCCAAGGAAAGTGCACATGGGTCCGGAGAGGGGGAGAGAGTAGTATATGGGGGGTGAAACAGCTTGGACTACTGAGCAGCCATGCGGACTACAGCAGAGAGAGAAGAAGCCCTAGCTGGCAAACACCCATCCCAAAGGCAATTCACAGCCATCTCACCAGCATCTCACCACAGGACAGGATGAATCATTGGAGCCAGGTAAGATAGGGCTTGGGGCCCCCAGGAGAGACAGCAGCTTCTCCTGGTGCTATCAGGGTCCAGCCTGAAAGGGAAACCCTTAAGGAGAGGAAGGGAGAAGGAAGGAAAAAAAAAACATAAGCAGGGGAGGGAGTTCGATATAGGGGAAGAGACAGATAGTCATCATTACTGTGAATGTGGATGGGATGAACTCTCCCATAGAACAGAGTCGGATAGCAGAATGGATTAAAAACCATAATCCTATACGATACTGTCTATAAGAAACACGTTTGAAACAAAGGCATACCCACAGGCTAAAGGTAAAAGCATGGAGTAGAATATATTATGCCTTAGCTAAAGGAAAAAAAGAAGAAGAAAAAGAGCAGGGGTAGCAATCCTTATCTCGGAAAAAGTAAAAATAGATCTAATTAAAAGACATAAGGAAGGAAACTGTATCCTGCTAAGAGGCACCGTAGAGAATGAAGCAATATCATTACTTAACATATATGCACCAAGTGGTATAGTTTCCAAATTCCTATAGGAGAAGGTAAAGGAATTAGAGGAAGAAATAGATAGCAAAACTATTTAATCTCCCCCTCTCTCAACTTGGTAAATCTAACCTCAAAATAAATAAGAAAGAAGTAGAGGAAGAAAATAGAATTTTAGAGGGTCTAGATTTCATAGATCTCTAGAGAAAACTGATTTAGGAGAAAAATGAATATTCTTTCTTTTCAGCATTTAATGGTACATACACCAAAATAGGCCACATACTAGGGCATAAAAACCTCACAATTCAATGAAGAAAAGCATTCTCAGATCATAATGAAATAAAAAATTATACGCAGAAAAGGGCCATGGAAAGATGGACTAAAAAATAATTGGAAATTAAATAATTTAGTCCTAAAGAATGAATGGGTCAAACAAGAAATTATAGAAATTATCAATAATTTCATTCAAGAGAATGATAATAATGAGACAAGATACCAAAAGTTGTGGGATGCATTAAAGGCAGTTCTTAGGGGAAGTTTTATATCCCTGAGTTCATACATAAATAAGTTAGAGAAAAGGGAGGTCAATGAATTGGGCATGCAACTGAAAAAGCTAGAAAAACAAAACAAAACAAAACAAATTGAACATCCCCAATTAAATACCAATTTAGAAATATTGAAAACCAAAGTAGATATTAATAAAATTGAAATTAAGAAAACTATCAAATTAATAAATAAAACTAATTGCTGGTTTTATGAAAAAAACAATAAAATCGAAAGACCCTTAGTCAATATGATGCAAAAAGAAAGGACACCAAATTATCAATATAAAAGATGAAAAGGGTGAATCTACTTCCAACAATGAGGAAACCAAAAATATAATTAGGGAATATGTTACCCAATTGTGTGCACATAAATTTGACAATATTCATAAAATGGAGGAATGTTTACAAAAATACAAGTTAGCCATATTAACTGGAAAGGAAGTAAATTATTTAAATAACATCGTCTCAAAGAAAAAAAAAAGAAAGGAAAAAATCAAACAAGCCATCAATGGAATCCCTAGGAAATAATCTCCAGGGCCAGATGGATTTACCAGTGACTTGTAACAAACTTTTATAGAACAATTGATTCCAATGCTCTACAAACTATTTGGGAAAATTAATAAAGAAGGAGTTCAAACAAATTCTTTCTATGACACAAATATGGCACTGATACCTAAATCAGGAAGAGATAAAAGACAATAAAATTGTAGACCAATTTTCCTCATGAATTTGGATACAAAAATTTTAAATAAAATATTAGCTAAGACACTACAACAACTTATCACAAGAATAATACACTTTGATCAGGTAGGATTTATTCCAGGAATGCAAGGATGGTTTAATATTAGGAAAACCATAAGTATAATTGAGCATATCAACAATAAATCTAGCAGAAACCACATGATTATCTCAATAGATTCAGAAAAGGCTTTTGATAAAGTACAACATCCATTCCTATTAAAGACACTAGAAAGTATAGGAATAAATGAAATCTTCCTTAAAGTCATAGATAGCATCTATTTAAAAACATCAGCAAGTATCATATGAAATGAGGTTAAACTACAAGCATTTTCAATACAATAAGGAATAAAACTAGGGTGTCCACTATCACCCCTCTTATTCAGTCTGGTACTAGGAACATAAGCAGTAGCAATTAGAGAAGGAAAAAAAATCACATTAAGCAAAGCAGAGACCAAGCTATCACTCTTTGTAGATGATATGATGATATACTTAGAGAATCCTTGAGAATGAAATAAAATACTACTTGAGACAATAAATAAATTTGGCAACGTTTTAGGGTATAAAATAAATCCACATAAATCCTTAGAATTTCTGCATAAGTCTAATGAAATTCAACACCAAGAGATAGAAATAGATATCCCATTTAAAGTTACTGTAGATGTTATAAAATATTTGGGAATCTACCTGGCAAAAGAAATCCAGAATATTGGATCAATGGAAGAGACTGGGCACAGGAGACTCAGCAATCAATGAGTACAGTAATCTATCGTTTGATAAACCCAAAGGCCCCAGTTTTGGGGATAAGAATGCACTATTTTACAAAACTTGCTGGGAAAACTGAAATATAGTATGGCAGAAACTGGGCAGAGATCATTCTATAACACCAAAATCAAGTGTAAATGCGTGCATGATCTTGTCTTAAAGGATGATACTGTAAGCAATCTGCGAGAACAAGGAACAGATTCCCTATCAGATTTGTGGAGAGGGAAAGACTTTATGACCAAACAACAATTAGAGAACATTATAAAATGAAAAATGGATAATTTTGATTACAGTCAAATGAAAAGACTCTGTACAAACAAATCCAAATGTAACCAAGATTAAGAGGGAGATGGGAAACTGGGAAATAAATATTACAACCATCTTTCTGGTAAAGGACTCATTTTTAAAATATAGAGAGAATTGAGTCAAATCTATAAGAATACAAGTTATTAAAAAAAACAACTCAGATGTTGGTGCTTCTCTCTCTGGTAACTAACATTGTTTGTATGTGATGATCAGATAGCTAGAAGTCCTGTCTGTTAAATTGTGTTATTTTCTCTGTCTGTATTTTTTGTTTGCTTGTAATTTCTGTTTCTATTTTCTGAAGTTCAGAATGCTGACTTTTCCCGCTGATCTAAGTGAATGATATATATGTTTGATTAAGGTAAGATTGGTAACCCCTAAAAAAGGATATAAGTTATTCCCCAACTGTTAAATGGTCAAAGGGTATGAACAGGCAGTTTTCTGAGAAAGAAATCATATATATATATATATATATATATATATATACATAAGCATATGAAGCAATACTCTAAATAACTATTGATTGGAGAAATGCAAATCAGAACAACTCTGGTGTACCACAACTCATCAGTCAGATTGTCTAAGATGACAAAATATGAAAATGACAAATGTTGGAGAGGATGTGAGCAAATTGGAACACTAATGCATTGTTGGTGGAGTTGTGAATTTATCCAACCATACTGGAGAGCAATCTGGAATTATGCCCAAAGGTCTACAAATAATTTCACACACTTTGGCACAACGATACCACTTCTAGGGTTATATCCCAAAGAGATCATGGAAGAGGGAGGAAGATCCACATATATAAAAATATTTATAGCAACGTTTTTTGTGGGTTGCAAAGAATTGGAAATTACAGGGAAGCCCATCAATTGTGGAATGACTGAACAATCTGTGGTATAAGCATGTAATGTTATACTATTGTGCTATAAGAAATGAGGAGCAGATGGACTTCATATTTACCTGGAGAGGCTTATAGAAACTTATGCTGAGTTAGAAGAGTAGAACCAGTAGAAATTTGTTTACAATCAGAGACACAACATATGTGTGATGTCCAACTATGATACACTGGACTCTTCTTATGTGAATGTATGTATCTATATTTACAGGTATACATTGATAGAGAGCACAGGTTGAATTTCATGGGAAGTGATGATACTTAAGGGGTAAAGTTAAGAGGTGAGTGAGGAAAGTGGCAAGAGGAGATGGGGAGAGACAGGGTAGGGTAAACTATCTCATGTAGAAGAGGCAAGGGGAAGTAGTTGCAGGGGAGGGGAAGAACAGGAAGGCAAAAAGGCAAAGCCATATTCTCATTTATTTTGTCTCAGGGAGAGAATGACATACATACTAAATGGGATATCTCACACTGTAGGAGAGTAGGGTGAAGGGGGATGAGAGGGGGGATGATGGAGGGGAGGGCATTCTATGGGGAGGGGAGGTTGGAAGTACCCACTTTCAAAGAGGGACAGGATCAAAGTAGGGAATGGACCGGAAGGGGTGGGATGGGTGGGATGGTAATATAAGCAGTCTTTTACAATATATCTGCTATGGTAATGTTTTGCATAGCTATACATGTACAACACATACTGAACTGCTTATCTTCACAGAGGGAGTGGGTGACAAGGGAAGAAGGGAATGGATCTCAAATTCAAGCTTTTAAAGTTAAATGTTTCAAATGTATATAAATATTATTATTTAGACTATTTTGCGTGTAATTGGGAGATAAGATGTGCAGGCACTGGGGCACAGAGATTCACCTTGCCCTAATTGCAAGATCGAAGAAGGTGTATATATATATTTTAAATTCTGCCCTTCCATAAAATAATATGTGTATTTTTTTTTGCCTTTTGTAGGGCAATTGGGGTTAAGTAACTTGTGCAAGGTCACACGGAGAGGTTTTTGTGTGTGCGTTAAGTGTCTGAGGCTGGATCTGAACTCATGTCCTTCTGACTCCAGGCCCAATGCTCTACTCACTGTGCCACCTAACCACCCCAAAATAAAATATTTTTATCTCTCTGATTTACTCTTTGTCTATCCTTTTGCCTGCTGTTCCTTGAAGATTTCACTATCGGTTTCACATATGAAAGGAAAAATAATTTTGTAGGGATTTTATAAAAAATTGTTTTCTTAAATATCATGTATGTATAAAATATACAAATTTAGGTTATATATGTCAGAGTGTCACACAAATATGTCAGATTGTCATACAAATGTCTACAATTATATTTTTATCTCCACTGCTTCTTATTTTTGAAAGCTTAATGAGAAATTAGTAAGTTGTCCTCAAAAATCATAGTTATCAATTATTTTATCAGGTTAGCATTTACTCAGGTATTCAGTGTTACTGATGAACCTGGAGGTCATGATAGATCTAAAAGTAACAAGGTAAAGATGTGTTACAACAACAATTGATAGTATACATGGCATTAGGTGAGAATAAGTATCAGACACCTACCTCCACTAACAGAAATCTCTCAGTAAATGAAAAAATATACAATGTTGCCAGAAGTAGTATTAAGAGACTCATATCTGTGTTTTTTTTTCTTCATAGGAACTAAAGAGCAGATGATACTTAAAACATTCCTATGAGTATTCATCATGAAAATAGGGTAAATGTAATGGTATACCATATTTTTCCTAATCAATACTCTAACGATTGCTTATGTTATTATTCAAGAAAGAATACATTATTTTCTAACAAGTCTCACATTCTGAACTTCTGGATTTATCCTGTGTAATTTATATTATAATCTCTAATTATCTCTACTGTATAATTCAGTACTTTCTCATATGAGCACATAATGGAGATATATGACACTGCCTTATCCACTAATGGTTCCTTCTGTCTTACCAATTAGATTAAATAAGCACCTAGTGGATTGGATGTCATGCTACATACCTCTTTCTGTCCAAGGATGATGAATGTGAAGTAGGTAATCAAGAAAAAAACATATTCATTAATAAAATATTGGGACATGCAGAGATGTATGAATTTTAAATTATTATAACATGATAATAAGATATGATACCATATATGTTCTCTATGTAACATATCTACAAATATGAGTTCCAAGTTTCAAAACACATGAAATAGTATTCCCTGTTAATAACACTAAAATAAATAGCACATATTTATTATATAAATTTGATCATTTAATTTTGTAAACCATTTGAAAACACTTTTGAATCATTTTGATAATATAGTACATTACTGAACATCTTTGATTCACACATTATTCATACAAAAATACTTAGAAAATTTAGTATGGGAATTGCTATGAGGACAATGTGCTACATATAAAGAACCCTGCAAATCTTTAAAAGCAAAGTAAATATTTGTTGTCAGGATTATAATATTTTATTTTTCTTTAGACTTAAATACTAAAATTTTAATACATAATCTAAGAACAAACATTATAGACTTAAATATAAAATAAGATAAAAATAATATGTGAACATTAGAGCATCAGACAGAATTCAAAATATGCAACAATTAATTTCCAACAACAACAAAAAAAAAACCTCTATAAAACTGTTATGAATTGTGTTGACAACTCTCCATCACTTTGCTGTTTCCTTCTAGGTTTTCTTCTGTTGTTTGCTGCACTTTGTTTACTTTTTAATTTTGTTCTTTTTCTTCCTTCTACCTCCTGCCCCCAAGGTTAACTGTGGGTATATTTATAGCAATATCTCAAGAAAGAGAGAAAGAGAGAGAGAGAGAGAGAGACAGAGAGAGACAGAGAGAGACAGAGAGAGACAGAGACAGAGAGAGACAGAGACAGAGAGACAGAGAGAGAGAGAGACACAGAGAGAGACAGAGAGAGAGACAGAGAGAGACAGAGAGAGACAGAGAGAGACAGAGACAGACCGAGATAGACAGAGACAGACAGAGACAGAGAGACAGAGACAGAGAAACAGAAAGACAGAGAGACAGAGACAGACAGACAGACAGAGACAGAGACAGAGATAGAGGGACAGAAAGACAGAGAGACAGAAAGAAAGAGAGACAGAGGATTTTCTATTCAACTCTGGTTTTTTTCCTCAAGAATGCTTGAAAGTCCTCTATTCCACTGAATGACCACATTTTCCACTGAAACAAGATACTCAGTTTTGCTGGGTAGGTGATTTTTCGTTTTAATCCTTTTGACCTCTGGAATATCATATTCCATGCCCTTCGATACCTCAGAGTAGAAGCTGCCATGGTCCTGTGCTTTTCTGATTCTGTTTCCAAAATATTGAAATTGTTTGTTCTTGGCTGCTTGTAGTATTTTCTCCTTGATCTGGGAATTCTGTTATTCCTAGGAGTTTTCTTTTTGTGATCGTTTTCAGGAGGTGTTCTGTGGATTCTTTCAACCTCTTTTTTCCTCTCTGAGTCTAAAATATCAGGGCAAATTTTTTTTATTTTTTTAAACAAATACTTTATTAACTTCTGTTTTACATCATTCATTTCCGCCAGATTTTGAGTTACAATCATTTTGCCCCCATTATTCCCCTACCCAACCTCCCAGAATAGCAGTCCCACAAGATATCTCTTCCTCCAATCTGCTCTCTCCCATACCTTCTCCCGTACCCCCATCGACTTTTCCATTAGAGGAAGATGAAACTTTGTGTCCCAATGCCTGCACATCTTATCTCCCAATTATAGGCAAAAGAGTATTAATAATAGTATGTATATATATATATATACATATACATATATATATATATATATATATATATATATATATATATATATATATATATATATATATATATATATATATATATATATATATATATATATTTGAAACATTTAATGTTACGACCGCGAATTTCAGATCCATTTCCTTCCTCTCTTGTCACCCATTCCTTCTTGGGAGGTAAGTAATTCAGTATATGTTGTACATGTCTAGCTATGCAAAACATTATCATGGTAGATATATTGTACAAGGCTGCTTATAATTCCCTCCCACTCATCCCAGCCCCCACCTGGTCCATTCCCTACATGATCCTGTCCCTCTTCTATAGTGGGTACTTCCAACCTCCCTTCACCCCAAGGATGCCCTCCCATCCATCATCCCTCCTCTCATCCCCCTTCCCCCTATCCTGCTGCAGGTTGAGATGTCCCATTTAGTATGTATGTCATTTTCTCCCTGAACCAAATTCAATGTGAATGTGGTTTTGCCTTTTTAGCCTTCCTTATTCTCCCCCTCCTTTTCACCCACTTCCCCTACATGAGATAGTTTACCCTACCCTGTCTCTCCCCATCTCCTCTTGCCACTTTCCTCTCTCACCTCATAATTTCATCCCTTGAGTATTCTCCCTTCCCAACAAATTCAACCTATGCCCTCTATCCATATATAATTGTAACCATATACACACACATTCACATATGTATTCATATGACCACACCCCCTTCTTCCATTATTTTCATAGTGAGAAAGATATCATCAGTCACAGATATTGCTTTTCCATATAGAAATGTAAATAGTTCAACTTTGATAAGCTCCTTTTGATTTCTTTTCCCTGATTACCTTCTCAGGCATCTCTTACTTCTTGGGTCTGGATGTCAAATTTTCTATTCAGCTCTGGTTTTTTCCTCAAGCATGCTTGAAAGTCCTCTATTCCACTGAATGACCATATTTTCCCCTGAAACCAAATACTCAGTTTTGCTGGGTAGGTGACCCTTGGGTTCATTCCCAGTTCTTTTGCCCTCTGGAATATCATATTCCATGCCCTTCTCTCCCTCAGTGTAGAAGCTGCCAGGTCCTAGGCTATTCTGATTGTGTTTCCACAATATTGAAATTGTTTCTTCCTGGCCGCTTGTAGTATTTTCTCCTTGATCTGGGGATTCTGGAACCTGGCTATGATATTTCTGGGAGTTTTCTTTTTGGGATCTTTTTCAGGAGGTGATCGATGGATTCTTTCAACCTCTATTTTGCCCTCTGGATCTAAAACATCAGGGCAGTTTTCCTTGAGAATTTCTTGAAGGGTGATTTCTAGGTTCTTTCCTTGATCATGGCTTTCAGGTAGTCCAATAATTTTTAAATTGTCTCTCCTGGATCTGTTCTCCAGGTCAGTGGTTTTTCCCATGAGATTTTTCACATTGCCTTCTAATCTTTCGTTTGTTTGGATCTGCTTAACAGCATCTTGATTTCTCATAAAGTCATTAGCTTCCATTTGCTCCAGTCTAACTCTGAATGAATGAATCTCCTCAGTGAACTTTTGAGATTCTTTTTCCATCTGGCAAATTCGACTTTTTAAGGCATTCTTTTCCTCATTGCCCTTTTGGGCCTCCTTTGCCATTTGAGCTAGTCTATTTTTTAAGGTGCTGTTTTCCTCAGTCAGGCTGTTGACCCCCATTTCATACTTTTCCTGCATCCTTCTCATTTATCTTTCTAATTTGTCCTCCACTTCTCTTATTTGATTTTTAAAGTCCTTCTTAAGGTCCTCTATGGCCTGCAACCCACTCATGTTTTCCACTGGGGCTTTTGGAGCAGGACTTCTGACCTCACAGTCCTTTTCCCGCTCTATGCCCCCAAAATAGGGGTCTAGGGTTGCATTTTTCTGTTTCCTTTGCCTTGGCATGTTGCCACTTGATTGCTTGACTTTTGGGCTTGTTACCACACTATGGCTTTAAGGCCAGATAGAGGAATTTTCGTCCCGAACATGTGGGGGGCAACTTCCGTTTCTGGCAAGCTGTAAACCCACCCACAACTTCCACCCTAGATCCCAATCCAGATCCAGGGAGGTTAAAGCAAGAGCGATTACCCCCCAAGACTGATCGCTGGATCTCCCCACAATTTGTAGGCTGGGAGCCCGAGCTGCCTCTGAAAACCACAAAATGGCGTGTCTCCTCAGCGGCTTCTAGCCCCCAGGGGAGGGAGCTGACGCATTCCCCAAATACAGGTCCCAAATTCCATAGGACACTAACCTCTTACTTTGTCCTAGGCAAGTCTATGTTGATAATTCTGGGGTCGCCACAGTTCCTGGTGTTCTGGGGTTCCTCCAGCCGGCTGCTGGCCCTGCTGCCCTGGGGCTAAAACCTCGGCTCATGTGGACCTGGGCTCGGCTCGGCTCCACTCCTGCGCTCTTTGTGCTGCCGGCTCCCAAACCACTGCGCTGGTCCTTCCTGCAGGGTGCTGGGCTGTCCTCAGCGGGAGGTTAGCTTCTGTGTCGTTCTGTGGGTCCTGGGGCTCCAGAAGTTTTTCAGAGTCCTTTTTTACATAGTTTGTGGAGAATCTGGGGGCAGAGAGGCTTGGACGAGCTGTTTCTACTCCGCCATCTTGGCTCCGCCCCCAGGGCAATTTTTATTGAAAATTTATTGAAGGATGATTTCTAGGTTCTTTCTTTGATGGTGGCTTTCAGGTAGTGCAATAATTTTTAAATTATCGATTGAAGATCTATTTTCCAGGTCACTGGTTTTTCCCATGAGATATTTCACATTGCCTTCTATTCTTTCATTTGTTTGAATCTGTTTAACAGCATCTCGATTTCTCATAAAGTCACTAGCATCCATTTGCTCCAGTCTAACTCTGAAGGAATGGATCTCTACAGTGAGCTTTTGAGATTTTTTTTTTCTATCTGGCAAATTAAACTTTTTAAGGCATTCTTCTCCTCATTGCCCTTTTGAGCCTTTTTTGCCATTTGAGTTAGTCTATTTTTTAAGGTTTTATTTTCCTCAGTCATGATGTTGACTCTCATTTCATACTTTTCCTGCATCCTTCTCATTTCTCCTCCCAATTTTTCCTCCACTTCTCTTACTTGGTTTTGGAAATCCTTCTTAAGGTTCTCTATGTCATGTAAACTGCTCACATTTTCTTTTGGGGTTTTTGGTTCAGGATTTCTGACCTCACAGTCCTCCTCCTTTTCCATGCTTTGATCCTCTTTGCCCCCAAAGTAGGAGTCTAATGTTGAATTTTTCTGTTTATTTTGTTTCATTTGCCTAGGCATTTTGCCACTTAATTACTTGACTTTTGGGCTTATTGCCACAATAGGACTCTGCCACCAGAAAGAGGAACTTCTGTCCCAATATTTGGGGTCTTCACAACTGCCAGAGGTATTAGTTGCGTGGCCTCTGTGAAGCCTCCACATGCTCTGGCAAGCTGGATACCCTCCCCAGGACCTCCCCTCCAGACTGCAATCCAGATACTTGGAGGTAAGAGGTATTACCCGCCTATACTGATTGCTGGATCTCCCTACAGTTCACAGGCCAAGAGCTGAAGCTACAATTGAAGCTGCAAAGTGGCATCTATGCCATTTCTCCTCCACTGCATCTCGCCCCCAGGGGAAGAATCTTATTCTCAGTTCCCCAAATACTGGTCCCAAAGTCCATATGGAAATAGCCTCTCACTTTGTCTTAGGCATGTCTGTGTTGATTGCCGCAGCTGTTGGTGTTCTGGGGTCCCTTCAGATGGCTGCTAGCTTTGCTGCCCTGGGGCTAAAACCATGACTCAGCTCGGGTCTGGGTGTGGCTCCCAGGGTGCTGCGCTGGCCTTTCCCTGCCGGGCTTCTGGGCTGTCCTTAGCGGGAGGTTAGCTTCTCTGTGTTGTTGTGTGGGTGCTGGAGCTCCAGAAGTTGTTCAGAGTCCACCTTTTCCATGGTTTGGAAATGGTGTGTGCTGGAGTGCCTTGGAAGTGCTTTTTCTATACTCCCGTCTTGGCTCTACGCCCCCCCCCCCATCTGTCCATCATTCAATGGGCCTCTATTACATATAATTTTAATTGCAATATTATCTAAATGGATGTAATAAACATCCATGCCTTTCTCAACTTAATTGTAAGTTTTTTGTTTGTTTGTTTGTTTGTTTTTTACCGTGGTATATTGTCAGTTTTTGTGTAGATGCCTTTTACCGCTGAGAAATAGGTAGATTTCTTTCTATCCCCACTCAATTTTCTCCAGAGACCTACCATATTTAACTTTTCTAAAAGTCTATTTACCTTATTAACTTCTTTCTTCTTTATTTTGATGTTAGATTTATCAAGTTCAGAGAGGAGGATATTGAGGTTCCCTATTAGTCGAATTTTATTATTTCTTCCTATTCATCCTGTAACTTCTCCTCTAAGAATATGAATGCTATACAACTTGGTGCATATATGTTTGATAAAGATATTACTTCATTGTCTAGAGTGCCTTTTGGCAGAATATATATTTCCTCCTTATCTCTTTTGATTAGAACGATTTTTATTTTTGCTTTCTCTGAGATTGGGATTGCTACTCCTGCCTTTTTTCTTTTATTTTAGATCAAGCATGATATATTCTACTCCAGCCTTTCTTACCTTTACCCTGTGTGTATCCTCCTATTTAAATGTATTTCTTGTACATAAAATATTTTATGATTGTGGATTTTAATCCATTCTTCTATCCACTCTATTTTATGGGATGTCCATCCCATTCACAGTTAAGATCAGTATCTGAGTCTTTCTCCCCAAGCTGTTTGTTCCTCCCCATTTATGTTTTTTATTTTCTTTCTCTTTTTTCCCCCTCTCCCTTCCCATGCTCAAAATAGTTTGGTTTTGACCACTGCCTCCTTCAATCATTCTCTTCCTTCTGACAGGCTTTCCCTTTACTTTCCAATTTCCCTTAGTACCTCTTCTCTTCCTTCTATCCAAACATTCCTTTTTATTTCCTTTTCCCCATGCTACTGCCTGTAGGGCACATTAGATTCTTAATGGAGTGTGTTTTTCCCTCTTGAACCTAAACCCATGAGAGTGAAACTAAAACAATATTCATCTCCATCTCTTCTCTCCCTCTATTATAATATGTTTTGTTGCTCTTCTAATTTACCCTCTTCTACCTCAGCCTTTTCCCTTTTCTGTCTGCCTTTTCTCTTCTCCCACTACAATCCCTTTGCACTCCTTAATCAGGTTTCTTATCATCACATCAGTTAAATTATACCCAACCCTCTATATATGCATATTCCCTTTAAATGAAGTAATAAAAATACAATTCTTAAGATTAACACATATCATTCTCCCATATAGGTATGTAAGGAGTTTACAATTACTGGATAACAAGGGATTCCAGGAACATCAGGAAGTTCCTCATTTCACTGAATATCCATCTACTTGGCTTGGAAGACTTTGCTCATGTTTGCTGGGTTATTGATCTTTGCTTGTAGCCTAAGCTCCTTTGGCTTATGGTAGATCATATTGCAATCCCTCAAATCCTTTAATATAGAAGTGTAATGACAAACAAAGGAAGGCTTAGCTCCTTGTTTAAGCTATTCAAGTATTCAAAACCATGTTTCCATTCAAGTGTCTTTGTGTATTACCTGTGACTTTATCAAGTCTTTGTTAGAAGCCGAACCTATGAAGCCCACAGTGGGAAGAACTTGCCAAAGACCAGAAAAGAAACAACATAAGAGGTGGGCAGAACAGGGATGAACTCAAGATACATAAAATCTTGAGCACAGCTGGGATGGAGCATAACTGAGAGGGAGATCTCTTGTGTTTTCTAGCACTCTGTTCTATTTGTTTTCCTTTGTCAGACAGAAGCATTCTGTCTATTGATTGTGTTACTTTTTCTGATAGAAGGATTCTAACTTTTGAATTGCATTACTTTGTCAGACAGAAGGACATTGTTTCTTGACTTCTGCTGATTTCAGAAGCAAAAAGTGAATGGAGATGATAGTGCCTACAATGTCTATGAATATTGTTGTAACTCTGCTAAGGTTGATGTGTGTAGCTATTGATGTGACTCTGTTAAGTTTTCCCTTCCCAGAAACAGAGACTTTGAAGGGCTTGAGCTGGATTGGTCACCATGAGCTTCGAGTTGGAGCAGGAACTGCATGAGTAACATAAAGGAATAAGAATTGATACAGGAGCTGGGAGTTGCCTACCTATGAATCCAGGTGATGGTTGAGTGAATTCAGACAAGAGCTGGGAGCATGGAAGGGGAACCATGAAGTTTGGCAGTCAGCCTTGAGTCAAGATGCAAGGATGTTTCCTTGGGTTGTTAGTGCTAACTTACAAAATCATGATTTACTGTGACCTAGGGGTGTGATATCTTTGAATTTTGTATCCCTTAAGGAGGATTGCTACTTAAGGATGATTGAGTTAAGGAGTTACTGAGTGATACCTTTTGTTTAAAACTATGTGGCCACTTTAGTGATAAGTTGTTAGGTTATATTGTTGTAAATGTTGGTCTTTAGTTCCTATGAATGTTTTGCTTTAGTTTACTGTTGAATAGAGAGTTCACTACACTATGGGATCAAATCCTTAAAGCTATTCACAGTAGTAATCCTCTGGAAAGCTACTTGTGCTTTACAAGAAGCTATATGGTCCTGCATGATCCTGATTGTAACAAGATATTTTAATTGTTTCTTTCTAGATGTTTGCAGTATTTTCTCCTTGACCTGATAATCCTGGAATTTGGTTACAATATTCCTTACTAATTGTAATTTGGGATTTCTTTCAGGAGGCAGACAGTGGATTCATTCAACTACTATTTGACACTCTGACTCTAGGGCCCATGGAAGTTTTCCTTGATGATTCTTTTTTTTAAGGATTGCTCTCCAACCATTGGGTATCCACCCACCTCTCACCTGTGTTTCCAAAACCTGAATCATAAGCAGCAGCTAGATCCTAGTAAAATTATTTCTGCAGACATGCCAAACTTGGTTAAAGGTAACTGACAGTACTCAGTGAAAGAGTTAGGAGAGGTATCTGTCAGAAGTGTCTGAAGACTTACTCTACTGGAATGGGCAGATGATAGCAATTTATCCCAAAAGCCACCCAGATAATTTAAGCAGGCACAGTAGAATTTGGATCTTGGTCAGACAACCAGCAAAGATTTCAGGGTTATTGTAACATTAAGCAAAATGGTACTTAATTCCTTGTTTCAGCTATGCAAGTGTCTTTGTGCATTGATTGTGATTAAATCAAGTGTTTGTTAGAAACAGAACCTGTGAAGCCCACAGTGGGAGGAACTTTCCAGAGACCAAAACAGGAAGGATGTAAGAGGTAGGGGCAGAAAAGGAAGGAACTATTGATATAAAAGCTTGACCAAGAAAGTGAATTAATTATAGTGCTTTCAATGTGTATGAATATTGTTGTAACTGTGCTAAGCTTGATGAATGGATAAGGTAGACCAGGAGCAGGATCAAGAGCTAGACTGAGAGATGGGAGTTGCTTACCTGTGAATCTAGTAACGAGTTGATTGAATTCAGGCAAGGATTTGGGAGAATTAAAGAGGAACCATAGTGTTTGGGAGTCACTTCCAATCAAGAAGAAAGAACTCTACTTGGATAGTTAGTGCTGACTGACAAGATTAAGAATGTTAGGGGCAGAGCCAAGATGGCGGAGTAGAAACAGCTCGCCCAAGCCTCTCTGCCCCCAGATTCCCCCCAAACTATGTAAAAGGGGACTCTGAACAACTTCTGGAGCCCCAGCACCCACAGAACGAGACAGAGAAGCTAACCTCCTGCTGAGGACAGTCCAGCAGCCCTGCAGGAAGGACCAGTGCAGAGGTCTGGGACCAGGCAGCGTTCAGAGTGCAGAGCACAGGAGCTGAGCCGAACCCAGGTCCCTGTGAGCCGAGGTTTTAGCCCCAGGGAGGCAGGGCCAGCAGCCGGCTGGAGGAACCCGAGAACACCAGGAGCTGTGGTGACTACAGAATTATCAACATAGACGTGCCTAGGAAAAAGTAAGAGGTTAGTGGCCTATGGACTTTGGGACCTGTATTTGGGGAATGCGTCGGCTCCCTCCCCTGGCGGCTAGAAGCCGCTGAGGAGACATGCCATGTTGTAGTTTTCAGAGGCAGCTCCGGCTCCCAGCCTACAAATCGTGTGGAGATCCAGCGATGAGTCTTGGGGGGGTAATCGCTCTTGCTTTAACCTCCCTGGACCTGGATTGTGATCTAGGGTGGAAGTCATGGGTGGGTTTACAGCTTGCCAGAAACGGAAGTTGCCCCCCACAAGTTCGGGACGAAAATTCCACTATCTGGCCTTAAAGCCATAGTGTGGCAACAAGCCCAAAAGTCAAGCAATTAAGTGGCAACATGCCAAGGCAAAGGAAACAGAAAAATGCAACCCTAGACTCCTATTTTGGGGGGCATAGAGCGGGAAAAGGACTGTGAGGTCAGAAGTCCTGCTCCAAAAGCCCCAGTGGAAAACATGAGTGGGTTGCAGGCCATAGAGGACCTTAAGAAGGACTTTAAAAATCAAATAAGAGAAGTGGAGGACAAATTAGAAAGATAAATGAGAAGGATGCAGGAAAAGTATGAAATGGGGGTCAACAGCCTGACTGAGGAAAACAGCACCTTAAAAAATAGACTAGCTCAAATGGCAAAGGAGGCCCAAAAGGGCAATGAGGAAAAGAATGCCTTAAAAAGTCGAATTTGCCAGATGGAAAAAGAATCTCAAAAGTTCACTGAGGAGATTCATTCATTCAGAGTTAGACTGGAGCAAATGGAAGCTAATGACTTTATGAGAAATCAAGATGCTGTTAAGCAGATCCAAACAAACGAAAGATTAGAAGGCAATGTGAAATATCTCATGGGAAAAACCACTGACCTGGAAAATAGATCCAGGAGAGACAATTTAAAAATTATTGGACTACCTGAAAGCCATGATCAAAGAAAGAACCTAGAAATCACCCTTCAAGAAATTCTCAAGGAAAACTGCCCTGATGTTTTAGATCCAGAGGGCAAAATAGAGGTTGAAAGAATCCACCAATCACCTCCTGAAAAAGATCCCAAAACGAAAACTCCCAGGAATATTATAGCCAGGTTCCAGAATCCCCAGATCAAGGAAAAAGTACTACAAGTGGCCAGGAAGAAACAATTTCAATATTGTGGAAACACAATCAGAATAGCCCAGGACACGGCAGCTTCAATATTCAAATATATTCAATTATATATAAATACTATTATTAATACTCTTTTGCTTGTAATAGGGAGATAAGATGTGCAGGCATTGGGACACAAAGATTCACCTTCCTCTAATGGAAAAGTCGATGGGGGTATGGGAGAGAGCAGATTGGAGGAAGCGATATCTTGTGGGACTACTATTCCGGGAGGATGGGTAGGGGAATAATAGGGGGAAAATGATTGTAACTCAAAATCTGGCGGAAATGAATGATGTAAAACAGAAGTTAATAAAGCATTTGTCTAAAAAAAAAGATTAAGAATGTTACCTAAAGGGGGAGGGGGCGACTTTTGTACTTTGTACTCTTTAAGGATAATTGAGTTAAGGATTATTGGAAGTCAGTCTCCAATCAAGATGAAAGAAGACTTTAGATGGGTTCTTTTTATTGATTGATTCAGAATGTGACGTACTGAATGATATTTGTTTAAAAATATGTGGACATTTTATTAATAAGTTGCTATGTTAAATCATTGTGAATGTTGTACTTTGGTTTCTGTGAATGTTGTGCTGTTGAATAAACAGGAAGCACACTATATTATGTGATCAGATATTTAAAGTTCTACACAGCATCCGTCCTCAGGGCAGATGCTTGTGCTTGACTTTATAGTCATCCACTAAAAACTGTGTCATAGCTTATTGTCTTGAGTTTTGACTTGAAAGACAGAATTGGACTAATGATTTTGCCACCCTTAAATTAAATTCATCGTTGCAAAGGCAAGATGAAGTAATATAGGGTTGTATTATTCTGAATGAGAAGAATCACTTTCAAGAGACACCATGGATTCTGTGTCCACATCTGAGACAACAGATGGAAATTTGAACTGGTCTCATGCCCAAAAAGTCTTCTTGGAGGAGCTCAAGAAAGATTTTAAAAGCCAAGTTAGGGAGGTAGAAGATGAATTTAAATCTACAGTGACCAAATTGGAAAAAAAAAGTCTCACTGAAGAAAACAAATCCTTAAAAAGTAAAATTAGTGAACTAATAGGAGAAAATACCTCCTTTAAAAAGGACCTTCAAAAACTCAATGAAGAAAGTAATTCACTAAAAATCAAAATCAGTCAATTTGAAGCTCAGGAAACTATGATGAACCAAAAGTCAATCAAATAAAACATGAAGATTGAAAAATTAAAAGAAAATATAAAATATCTCACTGGAAAACCGATTGATCTGGAGAAAAAATCCAGGAGAGATAACTTAAGAATTATTGGTCTACCAGAAAGCCATGATGAAAAAAGCATCCTGGACAACATCCTCCAAGAGATTGTCAAAGAAAACTGTCCTGAAGTCCTAGAATCAAAAGCTAAAATAGTTATTGAAAGATTTCACTAATCTCCTCTTGAAAGAGAAAACAAATTGAAAATTACAAGAAATATAGTAAACAGATTTCAGAATTACAGGATTAAGGGGAAAATATTGCAAACAGCCAAAAAGAAACAATTCAAATATTATGGAACTACGTTCAGGATTGCACAGGACTTTACAACTTCCACATTAAAGATCAAAGGGATTGGAATTTGATATTTTGCCAGGCAAAAGCTCTAGGACTGCCACCATGGATCAACTACTCGGCAAAACTGAGCATAATCCTTCAGGCAAAGTGATGGTCATTTAATGAAATAAGGGATGTCAAGCCTTTCCTGATGTACAAACAAAGCCAATATTACCAAGATAAGGAGGGAAGTTGAAAATCAAAAAATATATATTTTTTTTGCTTTTTGGAGGGCAATTGGGTTTAAGTAACTTGCCCAAGGTCAAAGGGCTAGGTTTTTGTTTGTGTATGCATTAAGTGTCTGAGGCTGGATCCGAACTCAGGTCCTTCTGACTCCAGGGCTGACACTCTACTCACTGTGCCACCTAGCCGCCCCGTCAAGAAAGAATTTTAACAACATATTCTCTGAAAAAGGAATCACTTCTAAAATATACAGAGAATTGAGTCAAATCTATAAGAATACAAATAATTTCCCAATTGGTAAATAGTCAAATAATATGGAAAGGCAGTTTTTAGAGGATTAAATTAAAGATATCTATAAGCATAGGAAAAATGTTCTATATCACTATCGATTAAAACAAATCAATAGAACTCTGAGATATCACATCTCACCAGTAAGATTGGCTAAGATGACAAAGGAGGAAAATTACAAATTCCTGAGAGGATGTGGACAAACTGGAACACTGATACATTGCTGATGGAGTTGTGCACTGATCCAACCATTATGCGGAGCAATTTGGAATTTTGCTGAAAGGGCTATAAATAATTTCATACCCTTTGACCCAGGAATACCACGTCTAGGGTTGTATTCCAAAGAGATCATAGAACTGGGAGGAAGACCACATGTACAAATACATTTATGGAAGCTCTTTTTGTGGTGGCAAAGAATTGGAAATTAAGGTTGTGTCCCTCAATTGGGGAATGGCTGAAGTAGTTGTGGTATATGCATGTAATGGAATACTACTCAGCTATAAGAAACGATTAGCAGATGTACTTCATATTTAATTGGAGAGGCTTGTATTAACTGATGCTGAGTGAGAAGAGTAGAACCAGAAGAAATTTGTATGGAATTACACAGAGTATGTGTAATAACCAACTCTGATACAGGACTCTTCTCAGAAATGCAGGGTTATAAGTCATCCCCAAAAGACTCAGGATGGAGAGAGATGTCTACATCCAAAGAAACTGCACTTGAATCCTGATTGAAGCGAACTACTGATTCTATTTCTTTTTCTTGTTTGTTTGTTTTTTCTTCTTTCCCATTGTTCGTTCCATATGATGCAATCCTTCCTTGTAACCTGAGTTATGTCTAATGTGAAAGTATGTGCAGATCTTATACTTGATAGGATACAGCCATGGGGGAGGGGGGGAAGGAGAGAAAATTTGAAACTCAAGCAATTGTGGAACTGAATCTTGTAAACTAAAAGTAAACAGACAGATTAATAAAGACCAAAAGATTAAAAAAAATAAATTTTACATTTTATTGTTACATGAAGAAAAAAGTAAAAAGCA
This sequence comes from Gymnobelideus leadbeateri, assembly GCA_011680675.1. NCBI lineage: Eukaryota > Metazoa > Chordata > Mammalia > Diprotodontia > Petauridae > Gymnobelideus > Gymnobelideus leadbeateri. The sequence goes on along the minus strand of WOXC01006924.1, from coordinate 30,185 downwards.
ATTCTCAATGAAAATTGCCCTGCTGTTCCTGAGAATACATATGTGAGTGTGTGTATATATGTGTACATTTATACATGAGAGAAAGGTCACAGGACAAATTGAATACGAAGTGAAATTGAGATATGAGAGAGCAATATAATGAGAGGAGTCTGTGATAGAAATAATGGGGTAAATTATCTCATATA
>WOXC01006924.1:0-25000 GCA_011680675.1 Gymnobelideus leadbeateri | reverse complement strand
CATTTTCTGAGGCCGGATGTGATCTCGGGTCATCCCAACTCCAAGGCCTGCGCTCTTACTCACTGTGCCACATAGCCACCCCTTTCGGGCAATTGGGCTTAAGTAACTTGCCCAAGGTTACATGGCTATGTTTTTTGTTTGTGTGGATTAAGTATCGGAGGCCGGCTCCAAACTCAGGTCCTTCTGACTCCAGGGACGAGGCTCTATTCACTGCGCCACCTAGCCTCCCCATAGGCCTGCTGCTTAAAGATGATTGTAATAAAGTCTTACTCAATGATATCTTTTGTTTAAAATTATGTGACCACTTTGGTGCAAACTATGTGACCACTTTAGTGATAACTTATTATGTCATAATATTGTGAAAACTGTACTTTTATTTCTCTGAATGTTTTGCTTTAATTTACAGCTAAATAAATAAAAAGTTCACTGTATTATGTGATCAGAATCATAAAGCTGTTCACAGAAGCAGTCCTCTGGAAGGCTGCTCATGCTCAGTTTTACAGTTGAACTCTCCCTTAAAACTAAGGTGGATAGCAGAATGGATTAAAAACCATAATCATACAGCTATGAGTAGGTCAAGTAACAAATCATAGAAGCTATGAGTCACTTCATTAAAGAGAATAACAAGAATGAGACAAAGAAACAAAACTTATGGGATTCAGCAAAAGTGTTTTTAGCAGAAATTTTATATTTCTGAATGCATATATGAATAAAATAGATAAAGAAGAGATCAATAAATTGGACATGCACCTAAAAATCTAGAAAAATAAGAAATTGAACATCTTCAACTGAATACAAAGTTAGAAATTGTGAAAACCAAAGGAGAGATTAATAAAGTTGAAATTAAAAATGAAAACAGTTGAGCTAATAAATAAAATGGAGCCATTTTTAAAATTATAAATATTTGAGCAATTATATTTTAAAATAAGAAAGAAGACAGCCAAATTACCAGTATCAAAGATGAAAATGGAGAATTCACCCCCAAAGGAGAGAAAACTAAAGTAGTTGTTAGGAATTATTTTGTCCAGTTGTATGACCATAAATTTGACAATCTTGGGGAAATGAATAAATATTTATAAAATATATAAACTGCCTAAATTAACAGATTTGGAAATAATATACTTAAGTAACCCCATCTCAGAAAAAATAAATTGATGAAGAAAAAAAAAAAAAACTTAGGAAAAAATCTCAGGGTCAGATGGATGTGCAAGTGAATTCTATTAAACATTTATTTTTTTTTAATTAAATTATTTTATTTACATTGAATTTACAATATTCAGTTCCAGAGTCCCTTGAGTTTCAAATTTTCTCCTCCTCTCCCCCCACCTTGGCAGCAACTAATTGAATATAGGATCTACTAATATCTTTACATTTATCATTTATCAGGCTGTAAAGGATTATAACTGATTAAATGATCAGTGGGAAAAAGGAAAGAGAACAAAACAAGAAAAAGAAACGCATCAAGTAGTTTGTTTTAATCTGCATTCAGACTATGCATCTCTTCCTCTGGCTGTGGATATCTTTTTCAATCATGAGCCTTTTGAAGTTGTTGTATGACCTTATATTGATGAAAGGAGCACAGTCTATTGAAGTTAGTCATCACACATTTATTGTGTCTGTGATTGTGTACATATTTCTGCTGGGTCTGCTCTACTCCCTCAGCATGAGCTTATATAAAACTGTCTAGGTTATTATGAAGTCCATCTGCTCCTTATTTCTTATAGCACCATAGTATTTGATTACATTAATATACCACAACATGTTCAACCATTGCCCAATTGATGGGCACCACCTTGATTTCCAAATCTTTGCCACCAAAAAAAGAGCTGCTAAAATATTTTTGTACATATGGGTCCTCCTACAACTTCTTTGATTTCTTTGGGATATAACCCTAGAAGTGGTATTGTTGTGTCAAAGGGTATGCACTTACTTACAGTCCTTTGGGCATAGTTCCAGATTGCTTTCAAGAAGGGCTGGATCAGTTCACAACTCGACCAATAATGCATTAGTGTTCCAATTTTTCCACATCCTCTCCAGAATTTAACATTTCTCTGCTTTGCCATCTTATCCACTCTGGCCAGGGAGATGTGATACTTCAGAGTAGTTTTAATGTGCATTTCTCTAATCAATAGTGATTTATAATTTTTTCACATGCTAATGGAAATCTTTAATTTAATCATATGAGAACTGCATGTTCATATTTTTGACTCTTTATCAATTGGGGAGTGGCTTGTATTCTTACAGATTCGACACAATTTGTTTGTATATTTTAGAAATGAGACCTTTATCAGAGACACTGGTTGTAAAAAAAGTATTTCCCAATTTTCAACTTCTCACTTAACCTTGGGTACATTGGTTTCATTTGTACATAATATTTCCAATGTAATGTAATCAAAATTATCCATTTTGCATTTTATAATGATCTCTAACTCTTGGTTCATCATGCAGTCTTCCCCTCTCCAGACATTTGACAGGTAATCTGTCCCTTGCCCTCCCAGATTGTTTACAGTATCAGACTTTATACCTAGATCATGCAGCAACTTCAACTTTATTTTGTTTTACAGTGTTAGATATTTATCTACGCTCAATTTCTGCCATACTATGATCCACTTTTCCCAGCAGTTTAAGGGAAATATTGCATTCTTATCCCCAAAACCAGGGTCTTTGGGTTTATCAAACTGTAGATTACTATAGCCATTGGCTGCTGGATCTTGTGTACCCAATCTATTCCATTGATACACTACTGTATTGCTCAGCCAGTTCCAAGTAGTTTTGATTATTGCTTTTTTTTTTAAATCAGATTAAAATCTGGTATGATTAGGCAACCTTCCCTAGCATTTCTTTTCATCAATTGCCTTGATATTCTGGAGTCATTGTTGTTCCAAATGAATTTTCTACTATTTTTTCGAGCTCTACAAAGTAATTGGCATGGCAATAAATATGTAATTTAATTTGTGTAAAATTGTCATTGTTCTTATATTAGCTCGAACCAGCCATGAGCAATTGATGTTATTCCAATTAGTTAGATCTGACTTTATTTGTGTGAAACAATGTTTTTTAATTGTATTCATATAAGTCCTAGGTTTTTTTGTCAGGTAAATCCCCAAATATTTATAATGTTTACAGTAACTTTAAATGTGATTTCTCTTTCTATCTCTTGCTGTTGATATTCATTAGAAATATCCGGGGTGGGGGGTGGTTGTCTAGTCAAGATGGCAGAGTAGTAACATCATTTCGGCAGAGCTCTTGCTCCCACCACTTCCAAATTTATGTAAAAGAGTACTCTGAACAAACTCTGGAGCTCCATAACGCATAAAATGAAACAGAGAAGCTAACTTCCCTCTAAAGACAGCCCAGCAACCCAGCAGGGAGCTGTCAGCTCAGCACTCTGGGAGCCAAGCCCAGGACAAAGTGAGTTCTGAGTTGTGGCACCAGGGCTGCCAGAACCAGGAGCTGGTGGCATAGACTCCAGAACACCAGAAGCTGGGGCGTTTCCAAAATTATAAACACATAGATTCCAAGGATAAAGTAAAAGAAAAGTGTAGTATGGACTTTGGGACTGGTTGGGAGAGTGTGTTGGCCTCTATCCCCTGGGAGTGAGAAGGCACTGAGTATCCATACAGCACAGCCTGCCATATTGCAGCTTCAATTGCAGCTTCAGCTCTTGGCCTGGAAACTGTAGGGGGAAACAGCAATCAGTCTGAGGGTGTGATAATCACTGTTGCTTTAACCTTCCAGGATCTGTATTGTGGTCTGTGTGTGTGACCAGCTCTCTGGAGAGTGTGGGGGCTTGAGAGAGGCCATCCAACCAAGACTTCCAGCAGCTGAGAAAACCACAGTGTTTGGGACAGAAGCTTCCCTGGCTGGTGGGATAGTACTCCTGTGGCAACAAGACCAAAAATCAGGTGATTAAGTCGCAACATGCCTAGGCAAAAGAAACAAAATAAACAGAATAATTCAACATTAGACTCCTATTTTAGGGGTAAAGAGGATAGAAGCATAGAACAGAAGGAGGACTGGGGCTTCAGAGGTCCTGCACCAAAAGCCAAAAAGAAAAATACCAGCTGGTTTCAGGCCATAGAGGACCTTAAAATGGAGGCGGAGGAAAAATAAGGAAGAGAAATGAGAAAGATGCCAGAAAAGTATAAAATGAGAGTCAACAGCCTTCCTGAGGAAAATGCCACCTTAAAGAATAGAATGACTCAAATGTCAAAAGAGGCTCAAAAAGGCAATGAGGAGAAGAATGCCTTAAAAAGCCAACTTTGCCGGATGGAAAAATAATCTCAATTGCTCACTGAGGAGAAGCATTCCTTCAGAATTAGACTGGAGTAAATGGAAGCTAGTGACTTTGTGAAAAACCAAGATGCTGTTAAACAGATCCAAACAAATGAAAGAATATAAGACAATGTGAAATATCTCATAGGAAAAATCACTGACCTAGAAAATATTTTCCAGGATGGATATATTTCTCTATATATCTATATCTATATCTTTCTAGCTATATATCTATACATCTATATCTATGTATATCTATCTATATATCTATCAATATCTATATCTATATCTATCTATCTATATCTATCTATCTATCTATATCTATCTATCTATCTATCTATCTATCTATCTATCTATCTATCTATCTATATATGTCTGTATATCTATATCTATACCTATCTATGGATCTATGGATCTATGTATCTATCTGTCTATCTATCTATATCTATCTATCTATCTATCTATCTATCTATCTATCTATCTATATCTATCTATCTATCTATCTATCTAAACTATAAACAGGAGAGCTAATTTAATGTAATTTAAGTTAATAAAAAATAAAATAATTTAAAAATTATTGGGCTATTTGAAAATGATGATAAAAGAAAGAACCTAGAAATCACCCTTCAAGAAATTCTCAAGGAAAAGTACCCTGATCTTTTTAAAACAGAGGGCCAAATAGAGGTTGAAAGAATCCACCAATCACCTCCTGAAAAGGATCCCAAAAAGAAAACTCCTGGGAATATTATAGGCAGTTTCCAGAATTCCCAGACCAATTAGAAAATATTAAAAGCAGCCAGGAAGAAACAATTTCAATATTATGTAAACACAATCAGTATAACACAGGATCTGGCAGCCTTCTACACTGAGGGATTGAAGGGCATGGAATATGATATTCTGGAGGGCAAAGGAGCTGGGATTAAAATCAATAATCACATACCCAGTAAAACTGAGTATCATGTTTCAGGGGAAAATATGGTCATTTAGTGGAATAGAGGTCTTTCACCATTCTTTTTGAAAATCCCGAGTTGAATAGAAAATTTGACATTCAGATACAAGAAGCAAGACATGCTTGAGAACATAAACAGGGAAAATAAATCATAATTAACTTATCCAATTTGAACTATTTAAATTCCTACATGGAAAAAATGATAACTCTTACTGATGAAACCTTTTTCAGTATAAAAAATAGGTGAAGAGCGGTACATGGGCATATACATACATATGTGATTGTGTGTATATAAGTTTACTTGTATATGTAGAATGAGGGCACAGGTTGATTTTAATAGGAAGGGATGCTACTTAAAAGTTTAAATTAAGAGATGAGAGAGGAATTCAAGAAGAGGAGATGGGGAGAGAAAGAATGGGGTAGACTATCTCATATAGAAGAGGCAAGGCAAAATTATTACAAGGGAGTGGTAGAACAGGAAGGCAAAAATGGCAAAACCTTATTCTCATTGAATTTGGCTTAGGGAGAGAATGACATAAATACTAAATAGTAATATCCCACCCTATGGGCGATTAGAGGGCAAGCAGATGAGAGGGTGGATGATGGAAAGAAGGGTGGGAGTGAAGAAGTGGAGGGAAGTTGGAAGCACCCACTTTTGAAAAGGGACAGGATCAAACTAGGGAATAGATCAGGTGGGAGGTGGGATAGGAGGAAAGGAAATATAGTCAGTCTTTTACAATATATCTACTATGGTAATGTTTTCCATAGCTGCACATGTAAAACATATACTGAAATTCTTACCTTCCCAGTAAGGGTGGGTGATGAGGGAGGAAGGGAATGGTTCTGGAATTTAATGTTTTAAAATCAAATGTGTAAAAATATATAAATACTATTAATACTATATTGCATATACTTAGGAAATAAGATATACAGTAATTGGGATTCAGGGATTCTCCTTGCCCTACTGAAAATGTCGAAAGGTGTATGGGAGAGAGCAAATTGGGTGAGGGGATATCCTGTGGGACTTCTATTCTGGGGTGGGGGGTGGAAAATGAGGGGAAAATTCTAACTCAAAATCTGATGGAAATGAATGATGTAAACCAGAAGTTAATAAAGCATAAGAAAGAAAGAAAGAAAGAAAGAAAGAAAGAAAGAAAGAAGGAAAGAAAGAAAGAAAGAAAGAAAGAAAGAAAGAGGTAGAAACAGCACTTCCAAGGTGCTATGCCCCACACCACTTCCAAACAATGAAAAAGGGGGAATCTGAACAACTTCTGGAGCCCCAGCACAGTCAGAACAACACAATGAAGCTAACTTCCTGCCGAGGACAGCGCAGCAGCCCAATATGGAGCGGCTAGCACAGCACTCTGAGAGCGGGCAGCACAGCTCACTGGGAACATACAGCTCAGCACTCTGGGAGGCCGGCCAAGGACAGTGTGAGCCGCATTTGTAGCCCCTGAGTGGCTGGGCCAGCAGCCTGCTGGAGGGACCCCAGCACCAGCAGCTGTGGTGATTCCAGAATTATCAGAACAGATATGGCTAGGACAAAGTGAGAGGTCAGTGCACTATGGACTTTGGGACGAATATTTGGAGAAGGCATCAGCTTCCTCCCCTGGGGGTGAAAAGCTGCTGAGAAAACAAGGCACACAGGCTGTTTTGCAGCATCAGTGGCAGCTACAGCTCCTGGTTGGCGAACTGGAGAGAGATCCAGCAATCAGTCTGGGGGTTAGTCGCTCTTGCTTTAACCAGCTTGGATCTGGATTGTGGTCTTGGGGGGAGGTCTGGGGTAGGAATACAATTTGCCAGAGCAGGTAGAGGCTTTATAGAGGCCACCCAACCTCCGCAAGTTGTGAAGACCCCACATTTGGGACACAAGCTCTCCTGTCTGGCGGCAGAGTCCTACTGTGGCAACAAGCCCCAAAAATCAAGTAATTAAGTGGCAATATGACTAGGCAACGGAAACAAAATAAACAGAAAAATGCAACTTTAAACTGCTATTTTGGGGCCAAAGGGGATCAAAGCATGGAACAGAAGGAGGACTGTGAAGTCAGAACTCTTTCACCAAAAGCCCCAAATGAAAATACAAGCTGGCTACAGGCCATAGAGGACCTTAAGCAGCAGATAAGAGAAGTAGGGGAAAACTGGGAAGAGAAATGAGAAAGAAGCAAGAAAAGTATGAAATGACAGTCAACAGCCTGACTAAGGAAAATAACACCTAAAAATAGAATAAATCAAATGGCAAAAGAGGCTCAGAAAGGCATTGAGGAGAAAAATGCCTTAAAAAGCTAAATTTTAAAAAATAATCTCAAAGGCTCACCGAGGAGATTTCCATCAGAGTTAGACTGGAGCAAAGCAAAGCTAATGACTTTTTGAGAAATCAAGATGCTGTTAAGCAGATCCAAACAAATGAAAGATTAGAAGGCAATGTGAAATATCTCATGGGACAAATAACTGATCTGGAAAATGCATTCAGGAGAGATAATTTAAAAATTATTGGATTAGATGAAAGTCATGATCAAAGAAAGAAGCTAGAAATCATTCTTCAAGAAATTCTCAAGGAAAATTGCCCTGATTGTTTAGACTCAGAGGGGTAAATAGAGGATGGAAGAATCCACCAATCACCTCCTGAAAAGGATCCCAAGAAGAAAACTCCTGGGTATATTATAGCCAGGTTCCAGAACTCCCAGATCACGTTGAAAATACTACAAGCACCCAGGAAGAAATAGTTCGAATATTGTGGAAACACAATCCGAATAGCACAGGACCTGGCAGCTTCTATGCTGAGGGATCAAAGGGCATGTAATATCATATTCCAGAGGGCAAAAGATCTGGGATTGAAGCCAAGGGTCACCTACCCAGCAAAACTGAGTATCTTGTTTCAAGGGAAAATATGGTCATTCAGTGGAATAGAGGACTTTTAAGCATACTTGAGGAAAAACCCGGAGTTGAATAGAAAATTTGACATCCAGACATAAGAAGCAAGAGATGCTTCAGAAGGTAATAAGGGAAAAGGAATAAAAAGGAACTCATCAAAGTTGACCTATCTACATTCCTACATGGAAAAAAATAACTGTGTCTGATGAAACCTTTCTCATTATGAAAATAATTGAAGAAGTGTATATGGACATATGAATATATATGTGAATGTGTGTATATATGATTACAGGTATACATGGATAGAGTGCACAGGTTGGATTTGATGGGAAGGGATGTTATTTAAGGGGTGAATTTAAGAGGTGAGAGAGGACAATGACAAGAGGAGATGGAGAAAGACAGTGTAGGGTAAACTATCTCATGTAGAAGAGGTAAGGGGAAGTGACTGCAGGGAAAGGCACAAACAGGAAGACAAAAAGGCAAAACCATATTCTCATTAATTTTGCCTCAGGGATAGAAAGAGATACATACTAAATGGGATATCTCACCCTATAGGAAAGTAGGGGGAAGGGGGATGAGAGGGGGGATGATGGAGGGGAGGGCATTCTATGGGGAGGAGAGGTTGGAAGTACCCACTTTAGAAGAGGGACAGGATCAAAGTAGGGAATGGACCAGGTGGGGGTGGGATGGTTGGGAAGGAAATATAAGCAGTCTTTTACATTATATCTACTATGGTAATGTTTTGCATAGCTATACATGTACAGCACATATTGAATTGCTTATATTCCCAGAGGGAGTGGGTGACAAGGGAGGAAGGGAGTGGATCCGAAATTCAAAGTCTTAAAATTAAATGTTTGAAATGTATATAAATAGTATTATTAATAAAAAAGAAGATAGAACAGTTTGTTAAAAAAAGAAAAGGAAAAAGAAAGAAAGAAAGAAAGAAAGAAAGAAAGAAAGAAAGAAAGAAAGAAAGAAAGAAAGAAAGAAAGAAGGAAAGAAAGAAGGAAAGAAAGAAGGAAAGAAAAAAAAAGATATAGGAATGCTGAGTGGGTTTATTTTTTTACTTGATTCTCTAGGTTTCTCTAAGTATATCATCATATCATCTGCAATGAGTTATAGCTTAGTCTCTTTGCCTAATATGATTCCTTTAATTTCTTTTTCTTCTTTTATTGCTACTTTTATCATTTCTAGGACCAAATTGAATAAGAGGGATGATAATGGACATCCTTGTTTCACCCCTGATCTGACTGGAAATGCTTTATTCATTTTATTTATGTATAAGTTAGGGATATAAAACTTCTCCTAAGTATAGCCTTTGTTGCATCCCACAGATTTTAATATATTGTATCATTATTATCATTGTCTTGAACAAATTTACTTATTGTTTCTATAATTTCTTGTCTGAAGCACTCTTTCTTTAGGATTAATGTATTTCATTTAATTAGTTATTAGTCTCTACGATTCTATTCACCTCCTTAACTTCTTTCTGCTCTATTTTGAGATTCGATTTATCAAGCTTCAAGAGGGGGAGATTGAAATCCTGCACTAGTATAGTTTTGATATCTATTTCTTACTCTTACATCTTTAACTTTTTCTTTAGGAGTTTGGATGTAGTACCACCTGGTGCATCAATGTTTAGTATTTATATTGCTTCATTTTTGATGGTTCCTTTTAGCAGGATATAGTTTCCTTTCTTATCGCTTTTAATTAGATCTATTTTTGCTCTTGCTTTGTCTGAGATAAGGATTGCTACTCCTCCTTTTATTTTACTTAAGCTGAGGCCTGATATATTTTACATTTGTATCCCCAGTTTCATATGTATTTCTTGAAAACAGCCTATTGTACGATAATCATTATTTAAACTTTTTATTGAAATTTATTTTTTGTTTGGACATCAACTCCTTTTTCTTTTTGGAGGGCAATTGGGCTTAAGTACCTTGCCCAGGGTCACATGGCTATGTTTTTGTTTGTGTGTGTGTTAAGGGTCTGAGGCCAGATCCAAACTCAGGTCCTTCTGACTCCAGGGTTGACGCTCTACTCATTGTGCCACCTAGCCAATGCCTCGATAATCATTTTTGATCCATTTTGCTGTTCCACCTCCATTTTATGCGAGAGTTCATCCAATTCACATCCACAGTTATGATTTCTCTCTGTATCTTAACCTCCATCCTATTCCCTCCCCCGTTTGTGCTTTAATTTTTTTCCTGTTCTCTCTTCCCTTCCTTAAGAGTTTTCCTTTTGACCACTGCCTCCATCAGTATTCCCTTCTTATCAGCCCCCCTCCCTTTTCCTACCCTTCCTCGTTATTTATTCTCCCCTTCCTTCTAACACCCCCTCATTTCCTCACCCTTCCCCCTGCTTCTCCCTGTAGGGTGTGATATATATAGATATAGATGCAGATGTAGATGTAGATGTAGATGTAGATGTAGATGTAGATGTAGATGTAGATGTATATATATATATATATATATATATATATATATATATATATATATATATATATATATATGCATATTTTTGTTTTTACTAAATGTAGTATTTTATTTCTTCCTCAAACCAAGACTGATGAGAAAAGATCTCATGCAATGCTCCTCTCCCTACTCTCTTTCCCTTTATTATGATGTTTTATGTCTCTTCTCAATAGAGTCCTATACTTAACTCATTAAGTTAATCCCTCCTTGCAACAGAACTAATGTGGGAAAAGATCACATAATGTTCATCTCCCTTCCTTCTTTCCCTGTGCTATAATGTTTTACACGTCTTTTTGCCACAAAATTTACCCTTTTTTGCTTCATTCTTTCCTCTTCTTCCATTTCAGTACGTTTGTAACCCTTGATAAGGTATTTTTATCATCATAGTTTGTAATTTATACCCACACTCTCTATTCATCTATATCCCTTTGATATGTAACCATAAGTATAAAATTAATGATATTGACAGTTTTTAGCTTCCCATACAGGGATGTAAATGGTTTGCTCTTATTAAATAACAATGTGTGTGTGTGTGTGTGTGTGTGTGTGTGTGTTTTTCCCTATTTACCTTTCTATGTCTCTCTTGAGTCTTGTAATAGGCTGTTTGATTTTGCATTGAGCTGTGGCTTTTTCATGAGGAAGGTCTGGAAGTACATTATATCATTGAATGACCATCCCCTTGCCTGGAATATTATGTTCAGTTTCGCTGGATAAGTTATCCTTGGCTGTTACCCGAGTCGTTTGTTTTGTGAAAAATCATATTCCAAACAATGTGAAAGGGGACTCCGAACAACTTCTGGAGCCCCAGCACCCACAGAACGCCACAGAGAAGCTAACCCACTGCTGGGGACAGCCCAGCAGCCCTGCAGGGAGCGGCCAGCGCAGCGCTCTGAGAGCAGGCAGCACAGCTCGCTGGGAACCGACAGCGCAGCCCTCAGAGCCGAGCCCAGGTCCGCTGTTTTAGCGCCAGGGAAGCCGGGCCTTCAGCCGGCTAGTGGAACCCCAGAACACCAGCAATTGTGGCGATTCCAGACATCACCACAGATATGCCTAGGACAAAGTGAGAGGTTAGTGCCCTATGGACTTTGGGACCAGTATTTGGGGAACACGTGGCTTCCACCCCTGGGGACAAAAAGCTGCTGAAGAAACAGCTGCACAGAAGCCATTTTTGAGCGTCAGGGAGATCCAGCAATCAGTCTGGGCGTTAATTGCTCTTGCTTTAAACTGCCTGGATCTGGATTGTGGTCTGGGGTGGGGGAGAGTTTGGGGTGGATCTCCAACTTGCCAGAGTGGGTGGAGGATTTACAAAGGCCACACAACTGGTGGAAGTTGTGAAGACCCCACTTTGGGCAGAACATCCCCTGTCTGGTGGCAGAGTCCTACTGTGACAACAAGCCCAAAAATCAAGTAATTAAGGGGCAACATGCCTAGGCAAATGAAGCAAAATAAACAGAAAAGTTCAACATTGGACTCCTATTTTAGGGGCAAAGAGGCTCAAAGCATGGAGGAGGACTGTGAGGTCAGATCTCCTGCACCAAAAGCCCCAAATGAAAATACAAGCTGGCTACAAGCCATAGAGGACCTTAAGAAGCAGATAAGAGAAGTGGGGGAAAATTTGGGAAGAGAAATGAAGAAGATGCAAGAAAAGTATGAAATGACAGTCAACAGCCTGACTGAGGAAAATTAACACCTTAAAAAATAGACTAACTCAAATGGCAAAAGAGGCTCATAAATGTAATGAGGAGAAGAATGCCTTAAAAAGTCGAATTTGCCAGATGGAAAAAGAATCTCAAAAGCTCACTGAGGAGATTCATTCCTTCAGAGTTAGACTGGAGCAAATGGAAGCTAGTGACTTTATGAGGAATCAAGATACTATTAAACAGATCCAAACAAATGAAAGAATAGAAGGCAATGTGAAATACCTCATGGGAAAAACCATTGACCTGGAAAATAGATCCAGGAGAGATAATTTAAAAATTATTGGACTTCCTGAAAGCCATGATAAAAGAAAGAACCTAGAAATCATGCTTAAAGAAATTCTGAAGGAAGATTGCCCTGATGTTTTAGACCCAGTGGGGGAAATAGAGGTTGAAAGAATCCACGGAAAACCTCCTGAAAAAGATCCCAAAAAGAAAACTCCTAGGAATATTATAGCCAGGATCCAGAACTCCCAGATCAAGGAGAAAATACTACAAGCAGCCAGGAAGAAACAATTTCAATATTGTGGAAACAGAATCAGAATAGCCCAGGAACTGGCAGCTTCTACACTGAGGGATTGAAGAGCATGAAATATGATATTCCAGAGGGCAAAAGAGCTGGGATTGAAGCCAAGGGTCACCTACCCAGCAAAATTGAGTATCTTGTTTCAGGGGAAAATATGGTCATTCAGTGGAATAGAGGACTTTCAAGCATTCTTGAGGAGGAAAAAACAGAGTTGAATAGAAAATTTGACATTCAGACACAAGAAGCAAGAGATGCTTGAGAAGGTAAATAAGGAAAATAAATCAAAAGGAAATTATCAAAGTTGGACTATTTATATTCCTACATGGAAAAACAATAACTGTGTTTGATGAAACATTTCTCATTGTGAAAATAATTGAAGAAGGGTACATGGCACATGTTCACAGGTATACATGGAGAGAGGGCACAGGTTGAAATTGATGGGAAGGGATGATTCTTTTTTTTTTTTTTGGAGGGCAATTGAGGTTGGGTGACTTGCTGGCGGTCACACTGCTGGGTTTTTGTTTGTGTGTTGGGTGTCTGGGGCTGGATCCGAGTTCGGGTCCTTCTGGCTCTGCTTGCTGCACCACCTAGCTGCCCCAAGGAAGGGATGATTCTTAAGGGGTGAAGTCAAGAGGTGAGAGAGGAAAGTGGCAAGAGGAGATGGAGAGAGACAGGGTAGGATAAACTATCTCATGTAGAAGAGGCAAAGGGAAGTAGTTGCAGAGGAGGGAAAGAACAGGAAGGCAAAAAGACAAAAGCATATTCTCATTGAAGTTGGCTCAAGGAGAGAATCACATACATACTAAATGGAATATCTTACCCTCACTCACTCTCCTGAGTAGGGGAAAGGGAGATGAGAGGGGGGATGATGGAGGGGAGGGCATTCTGGGGAGAGGGGAGGTTGGAAGTACCCAGTATCAAAGAGGGACAGGATCAAAGTAGGGAATGGACCAGGTGGGAGGTGAGACGGGTGCGAGGGAAATATAAGCAGTCTTTTACAATATATCACTTATGGTAATGTTTTACATAGTTATACATGTACAGCACATACTGAATTACTTATCTTCTCAGAGGGAGTGCGTGACAAGGGAGGAAGGGAATGGATCTTAAATTCGAGGTCTTAAAATTAAATGTTTCATAAGATGTCCAGGCATTGGGGCTCAGGGATTCACCTTGCCCTAATGGCAAAGTTGAAGGGGATATGGGAGAAGATATGGGAGAGAGCAGATTGGATGAGGGAATATCTAGTGGGACTGCTATTCTGGGGTGGTGGGTAGGGAAAAACGGGGGAAAATGTAACTCATAATCTGGTGGAAATGAATGATGTAAACCAGAAGTTAATAAAGCATTTTTTTTAATTAAGAAAAGAAAGTAAAATCATATTCCAGTACCTAAGATCTTTCAGGGTAGAAGCTACCAGATCCTGTGACATCCTCACTCTGTTTCCACAATATTTGATTTTTTTTTTCTTTCTGGTTGCTTGTAATACTTTCTCCTTTAGTTCTGCAATTTGGTTACAACATTTCAAAGACTTTTCAGTTTGGCATCTTTTTCAGGAGTTGTCTAGTGGATTCTCTTTATTTCTATTTTACCCTCTTGTTCTAGGACCTCAGGACAGTTTTCCTTGATAAGCTCCGGGAAGATGTTGTCCAAGTTTGTTTTTTCATCGTGATTTTCTGGTAGACAAATATTTCTCAGATTATCTCTCCTGGATCTGTTTCCCATATCAGTTAATTTATTTTTTCCATTGAGATATTTTACCTCTTTTGCTAATTGTTCATTCTTGATGTTTTTTTTTTTTTTAGACTGATTCTTGGTGCCTCATGGAGCCATTTGCTTCAATTTGGTTGATTTTAATTTTTAGTGACATTTTTCCAGTTAATTTTTGAAGCTCCTTTTCCATATATTCAGATTTCATTTTTAGTTCACACATTTCTTTTAAAGGAGGTGTTTTCTTTTCTTTTTTAAACAAATGCTTTATTAACTTCTGTTTTACATCATTCATTTCCGCCAGATTTTTAGTTACAATCATTTCCCCCTGTTATTCCCCTACCAACCTCCCAGAATAGCAGTCCCACAAGATATCTCTTCCTCCAATCTGCTCTCTCCCATACCTTCTCCCATACCCCCATCAACTTTTCCATTAGAGGAAGGGGAATCTTTGTGTCCCAATGCCTGCACATAGTATCTCCCTATTACAAGTAAAAGAGTATTAATAATAGTATTTATATATATTTGAAACATTTAATGTTAAGACCTCGAATTTCAGATCCATTTCCTTCCTCCCTTGTCACCCATTCCCCCTGGGAGATAAGCAATTCAGTACATGTTGTACATGTCTGGCTATGCAAAACATTATCATAGTAGATATATTGTACGAGGTTGCTTATAATTCACTCCCACTCATCCCAACCCCCACCTGGTCCATTCCCTACATGAACCTGTCCCTCTTCTTTTTTTTTTCTTTTCATTTAAATATTTTATTCATGTAAAATTTC
Source organism: Gymnobelideus leadbeateri (assembly GCA_011680675.1). Taxonomy (NCBI): domain Eukaryota; kingdom Metazoa; phylum Chordata; class Mammalia; order Diprotodontia; family Petauridae; genus Gymnobelideus; species Gymnobelideus leadbeateri. The sequence goes on along the minus strand of WOXC01006924.1, from coordinate 9,710 downwards.
CTGGTTCTGCTTGTTTTGGTTGTTATTCAGTCCTGTGGACCATACTGTCCATGAGATTGTCTTGGCGAAGATACTGGAGTGGTTTGCCATTCCCTTTTTTTTTTTAAACAAATGCTCTATTAACTTCTGCTCTACATCACTCATCTCCACCAGACCCCGAGCCACAATCATTTTCCCCCCATTATTCCCCTACCCACCCTCCCAGAACAGCAGTCCCACAAGACACCGCCTTCCCCAATCTGCTCCCTCCCATACCCTCTCCCATACCCCCTTCAACTCCTCCACCAGAGGAAGGTGAATCTCTGTGTCACAATTCCTGCACATCTTATCTCCCCATTACAAGCAAAAGAGTATTAATAGTAGTATATATATATTTGAAACATTTAATGTTAAGACCTCGAATTTCAGATCCATCTCCTTCCTCCCTTGTCACCCACTCCCTCTTGGGAGATAAGTAATTCAGTATATGCTGCACATGTCCAGCTATGCAAAACATTATCATAGTAGATATATTGTACAAGGCTGCTTATAATTCCCTCCCACTCATCCCACCCCCCACCTGGTCCATTCCCTACATGATCCTGTCCCTCTTCTATAGTGGGTACCTCCAACCTCCCCTCACCCCAAGGATGCCCTCCCATCCATCATCCCTCCTCTCATCCCCCTTCCCCCTATCCTGCTACAGGTTGAGATATCCCATTTAGTATGTATGTCATTATCTCCCTGAACCAAATTCAATGTGAATGTGGTTTTGCCTTTTTAGCCTTCCTATTCTCCCCCTCCGTTGCAACCACTTCCCCTTGCTTCTTCTACTTGGGATAGTTTACCCTACCCTGTCTCTCCCCATCTCCTCTTGCCACTTTCCTCTCTCACCTCATAATTCCATCCCTTGAGTATTCTCCCTTCCCAACAAATTCGACCTATGCCCTCTATCCATATATAACTGTAACCATATACACACACATTCACATATGTATTCATATGACCACATACCCTTCTTCCATTATTTTCGTAGTGAGAAAGATATCATCAGTCACAGTTATTGCTTTTCCATATAGGAATGTAAATAGTTCAACTTTGATAACTTCCTTTTGATTTCTTTTCCCTGATTACCTTCTCAGGCATCTCTTGCCTCTTGTGTCTGGATGTCAAATTTTCCATTCAATTCTGGTTCCTTCCTCAAGAATGCTTGAAAGTCCTCCATTCCACTGAATGACCACATTTTCCCCTGAAACCAAATACTCAGTTTTTCTGGGTAGGTGACCCCTGGGTTCATTCCCAGCTCCCCTGCCCTCTGGAACATCATATTCCATGCCCTTCGATCCCTCATTGTAGAAGCTTCCAGGTCCTGGGCTATTCTGATTGTGTTTCCACAATATTGACATTGTTTCTTCCTGGCTGCTTGGAATATTTTCTCCTTGATCTGGGGATTCTGGAACCCGGCTATAATATTCCTGGGAGTTTTCTCCTTGGGATCCCCTTCAGGAGGTGATCAGTGGATTCCCCCAACCTCTATTTTGCCCTCTGGATCCAAAACATCAGGGCAGTTTTCCTTGAGAATTTCTTGAAGGGTGAGCTCTAGGTTCTTTCTTTGATCATGGCTTTCAGGTAGTCCAATAATTTTTAAATTGTCTCTCCTGGATCTGTTCTCCAGGTCAGTGGTTCCTCCCATGAGATACTTCACATTGCCCTCCAATCTTTCATTTGTTTGGATCTGCCTAACAGCATCTTGATCTCTCATAAAGTCACTGGCTTCCATTTGCTCCAGTCCAACTCCGAAGGAATGAATCTCCTCAGTGAACCCTTGAGACTCCCTCTCCATCTGTCAAACTCGACTCCTCAAGGCATTCTTCTCCTCACTGCCCCCCTGGGCCTCCTTTGCCATTTGAGCCAGTCCACTTTTTAAGGTGTTGTTTTCCTCAGTCAGGCTGTTGACCCTCATTTCATACTTTTCCTGCATCCTTCTCATTTCTCTTTCCAATTTTTCTTCCACTTCTCTTATTTGAATTTTAAAGTCCTTCTTAAGGTCCTCTATGGCCTGCAACCCACTCATGTTTTCCCCTGGGGCTTTTGGAGCAGGACTTCTGACCTCACAGTCCTTTTCCCGCTCTATGCCCCCAAAATAGGAGTCTAGGGTTGCATTTTTCTGTTTCCTTTGCCTTGGCATGTTGCCACTTAATTGCTTGACTTTTGGGCTTGTTGCCACACTATGGCTTTAAGGCCAGCTAGAGGAATTTTCGTCCCAAACGTGTGGGGGGCAACTTCCGTTTCTGGCAAGCTGTAAACCCACCCACGACTTCCACCCTAGATGACAATCCAGATCCAGGGAGGTTAAAGCAAGAGCGATTACCCCCCAAGACTGATCGCTGGATCTCCCCACGATTTGTAGGCTGGGAGCCAGAAATGCCTCTGAAAACTACACAGTGGCGTGTCTCCTCAGCAGCTTCTAGCCCCCAGGGGAGGGAGCTGACGCATTCCCCAAATACAGGTCCCAAAGTCCATAGGACACTAACCTCTTACTTTGTCCTAGGCATTTCTATGTTGATAATTCTGGAGTCGCCACAGCTCCTGGTGTTCTGGGGTTCCTCCAGCCTGCTGCTGGCCCTGCCGCCCTGGGGCTAAAACCTCGGCTCATGTGGACCTGTGCTCGGCTCCTGCGCTCTGCGCGCTGCACGCTGCCAGGTCCCAGACCACTGCGCTGGTTCTTTCTGCAGGGCTGCTGGGCTGTTCTCAACGGGAGGTTAGCTTCTCTGTGTCGTTCTGTGGGTGCTGGGGCTCCAGAAGTTGTTCAGAGTCCCCTTTTACATAGTTTGGGGGGAATCAGGGGGCAGAGTGGCTTGGACGAGCTGTTTCTACTCCGCCATCTTGGCTCTGCCCCCTGTCCCTCTTCTATAGTGGGTACTTCCAAACTCCCCTCCCCCCCAGGATGCCCTCACATCCATCATCCCTCCTCTCATCCCCCTCCCCCCTATCCTTCTGCAGGTTGAGATATCCCATTTAGTATGTATGTCATTCTCTCCCTGAACCAAATTCGATGTGAATGTGGTTTTGCCTTTTTAGCCTTCCTATTCTACCTGTACCTTGCCACCACTTCCACTTGCTTCTTCTACATGGGATAGTTTACCCTACCCTGTCTCTCCCCATCTCTTGCCACTTTCCTCTCTCACCTCATAATTTCATCCTTTGAGTATTCTCCATTCCCAACAAATTCCACCTATGCCCTCTCTCCATATATAACTGTAAACATATACACACACACCCATTCACATATGTATTCATATGACCACACACCCTTCTTCCATTATTTTCATAGTGAGAAAGATATCATCAGCAACAGTTATTGCTTTTACATATAGGAATGTAAATAGTTCAACTTTGATAAGTTCCTTTTGATTTCTTTTCCTTGATTACCTTCTCAGGCATCTCTTCCTTCTTGTGTCTGGAAGTCACATTTTCTATTCAATTCTGTTTTTTTTCCTCAAGAATGCTTGAAAGTCCTCTATTCCACTGAATGACCATATTTTCCCCTGAAACAAAATACTCAGTTTTGCTGGGTAGGTGACCCTTGGGTTCATTCCCAGTTCTTTTGCCCTCTGGAATATCATATTCCGGGCCCTTTGATCCCTCAGTGTAGAAGCTGCCAGGTCCTGGGCTATTCTGATTGTGTTTCCACAATATAGAAATTGTTTCTTCCTGGCTGCTTGTTGTATTTTCTCCTTGATCTGGGGAGTCTGGAACCTGGTTATAATATTCCTGGGAGTTTTCTTTTTGGGATCTTTTTCAGGAGGTGATCGGAAGATTCTTTCAATCTCTATTTTGCCCTCTGGATCTAAAACATCAGGGCAGTTTTCCTTGAGAGTTTCTTTTCTTTCTTTTTTTTTTTTAACACGTGCTTTATTAACTTCTGTTTTACATCATTCATTTCCGCCATATTTTGAGTTACAATCATTTCCCCCCGTTATTCCTCTACCCAACCTCCCAGAATAGCAGTCCCACAAGATATTGCTTCCTCCAATCTGTTCTCTCCCATCACTTCTCCCTTACTCCCTTCGACTTATCCATTAGAGGAAGGTGAATCTTTGTGTGCCAATGCCTTCACATCTTATCTCCCAATTATAAGCAAAAGAGCATTAATAATAGTATTTATATATATTTGAAACATTTAATGTTGAGACCTCGAATTTCAGATCCATTTCCTTCCTCCCTTGTCACCCATTCCCTCTGGGGAGATAAGTAAGCTCTGCGTGCTGAGCTGCCAGGTCCCAGACTGCTGCGCTGGTCCTTCCTGCGGGGCTGCTGGGATGTCCTCAGCGGGAGGTTAGCTTCTCTGTGTCATTCTGTGGGTGCTGGCGCTCCAGATGTTGTTCAGAGTCCCCTTTTACATCGTTTGGTGGGAATCTGGGGGCAGAGTGGCTTGGATGAGCTGTTTCTACTCTGACATCTTGGCTCCGCCTCTCGAGGTGTTTTCTTTATTTTAATGTTTTTATAATTTTGGAATTTTTGTTTCAAAAGACTTATTCATTCTTTCTTTTAAGTCTCAAAATTGGTTTTTAAAGTTCTTTTTGAGCTCATCTAAGAATATTTTCTCTGCTTGAGACTAATTCACCTTCCCTGTTGAGATGAAGATCTTTGTGTGTGGAGTCAATACTGTCTCCTTCTGAATTTAGTTCCTCCCACTCATAATAATAGGATTCTAGAGTTTTTGTCTTTGCAGTCTTTTTTTTTTTTTGCCCATTTTGAGGCAGTGCCTTAGCCAGGCCCTTCTACAGGGTTCCCAAGCCTTTATTGTTTAAAATTTTGCTCTGGTGCAATAATTACTGTTTTTTCACAGTTGGGGAGGCAAGCAATTGGAGCAGCTGGGTTTCATTCTGCCTTCCTGGTCCTTGGGAGTTCAGAACCATGCTTTTAAATTTCCAGGCTGTTGGTTGGTAGTCTCAGGAGTAGCTGTGACCACTGCCATGGGCCCTTCCTTTGTCTCTTATCCTGCTCTGTCAGATCCCAGCACAGCAGTGATAAGCCTGGTAATGGCACTTGTGGTTGGTAGATCAACTTGCAACCAAATTGACCAGGCTTTATCCAGGTCTCTATGTACCAGGTTGTTCAGGCCTCTCTGTGTGTTCTGTAGTCTCGGCCTCGCCTATCAAAAATTTAAAGAAAAAATTAATCACAATTTTTTATAGATTTTTAGGGAAAATTGAGAAAGAAGGAGTTCTACCAATATTATTTTTTGTGATACAAATATGATATTGATACCTAAGCTAAAAGATTCAAAAGAAAGAAAAAAATTATAGAAAAATTTCCCTAATGAATATACATGAAAAAATTTAAACAAGACACTAGAAAAATGATCATAGTCACTTTTAACAAGAATAATTTTCTTTGATCAGATAGAATTTATAACAGGAATACAGGGCTGGTTCAATATTAGGAAAAACATCAGCATAACTAATCATATCAACAACACAACTAACAGAAATCATACCTCAATATATGCAGAAAAAGCTTTCGAGAAGAGAAGATACAATGCCCCAAAACACTAGAGAGCATAGCAATAAATGGAGTATTCCTTAAAATATGTAGTATCTATCTAAAACCACCAGTAAGCTTTATATGTACTGTGAATAAGCTAAATATATTTATAATAAGATCGTGGGTGAAACAAGTATATCCATCATCACTAGCATTATCCAGTGTGTTACTAGAAATATTAACTTGTCGATAAGAAACAAAAAAGAAATTTAAGTAAATAGAATAGGCCAAGCATAAACTAAGTTATCAAATTTTGTAGATGATAAGCATATATGCTTAAAGAATCCTAGAAAATTAAGTAAACAACTCTTGAAATAAAAAGAAAAGCAAATTGTGTGTAGACAGATATATATATTTTAATGATGAATCTATCTACACTATTTTTCTTATTCAGAGCCATACCAATCAAAATACCAGAAAAAAATTACTGTTTGAGCTAGAAGAAAATAATATCAAATTCTTCTGGAAGAGCAAAAAGGTTCAGAATATCAAGGGAAGTAATGAAAAGTAATGCTAGGAAAGGTGGCCTAGCCATACTAAATCTTAAATAGTATCATAAAGCATCAATAATCAAAATCACGTGGTACTGGCTTAAAAATATGACAGTAGATCAGTGGAATATGTTAGGAACACAAGACATAATAGTAAATGATTATAGCAATCTACTGTTTGAAAAACCCAAAGACCTCAGATTCTTAGAATAAGAACTCACAGTTTGACAAAAAACTACTTGGAAAAACTGGAAAATAATATGGCAGAAAGTGGGCATACATCAACGTCTGATAACTTGTACCAGAACAAAGTTCAAATGGGTGTATGATCCAGATGTTAGTGGCTGATTCTATAAACAAATCAGGGAAGTAAGGAATAGTTTACCAGAAAGATTTATGGGGATTGGAAGAATTTATTATCAAACAAAAGACAGAGAACCTTATGAAATGGAAAAATTGATAATTTTGATTACCTTAAATGAAAAAGTTTTTTTTTTGTTTTGTTTTGTTTTGTTCTTGCACAGATAAAACCAATAAAACCAAGATTAAGAGGGAAGCAGAAAACTGGAAAAGAACTTTTGCAACCATGGACTCTGAGAAAGGTCTTATTGTTTTTTTTTTTTTTTTGGTCTTTATTAATTTGTTTGTTTACTTTAAGTTTACAAGATTCAGTTCCACAATTGCTTGAGTTTCAAATTTTCTCTCCCTCAGTCCCATATCCCCACCCATGGTGGCAAACAATCAAGTATAGAATTTGCAAATACTTTCACATTAGATACTAGTCAGAATATAAAGAACTATTTTATCAGATGGAATGAACAATGTGAATGAGGAAACAAAACCAAACAAGAAAAAGTAAAAGAGCCGGTAGCTTGCTTCAATTAGGATTCAAACTCTGTTTTTTCTCTGGATATAGATATCTCTCTCCATCATGAATCTTTTGGTGTAGACTTATAACCCTGCATTGCTGAGAAGAATCCAGTCTATCAAAGTTGGCCGTCAAATGTGTTTTGTGTCTGTAATTGTGTACAGATTTCTCCTGGTTCAACCCTTCTCACTCATCATCAGTTCATATAACCCTCTCTAGGGAAATATGAAGTCCACGTGCCCCTCATTTCTTATAGAACAATAGTATTCCATTACATTCATATACCACGACTTGTTCAGTCATTCCCCAATTGATGGGCATCCCCTTAATTGCCTATTCTCTGCCACCACAAGAAGAGCTGCTATAAATATTTTTGTACATATTTCCCACTTCAATGATTTCTTTGGGATACAAACTCTAGAAGTGGTATTCCTGGGTCAAAGGGAATGAAATTATTTATAGCCTTTGGGCATAGTTACAGGTTGCTCTCCAGAATTGTTGAATCAGATTACACTTCCAGCACCAATTCATTATTGTTCCAATTTGTCCACATCCACTCCAGCATCTGTCATTTCCCTGTTTTGTCATCTTACCCAATCTGACTGGTGAGATGTGGTACCTATGAATTCTTTTGGTTTGCATTTTTCTACTAATGGTATAATTTAGTAATAGTAATTTGGAGCATTTTTTCATATGCTTATAGATATCTTTAATTTCTTACTCTGGAAACTGCCCATTCATATCCTTTGACTCTTTATCAATTGGGGAATGACTTACATTCTTATAGATTTAACTCAGTTCTCTGTATATTTTAGAAATAAGGCCTTTATCATAGACATTAGTTGTATAAAATTATTTCCCAATTTTCCACTTCCCTCTTAATCTTTTTTTTAATTAATTTATTAGTTTAGTTTCAGTTAACAAGATTCAATTCCATAGTTCCTTGATTTTCAAATTTCCTTTACTTCCCTCCCCCCTCCCCTCATGACAGCATATAGTACAGTATAGGGTCTGCAAATGCATTCATATTAAACATTATTCCAATTACAAAGGCATATTGTACTAGGTGGGATGAAAGATGGTAAGGAAGAAGTAAAACCAAACAATGAGAAGAACAAGATCATTTAGTTTGCTTCCATCAGGATTCAGGCTCAGTTCTTTCTAGTTATATCTCTGGATGGCACATTTCTCACTTTCTTGAGTCATTCGGGATTAACTTATATCACTGCATTGCTGAAAAGAGTCCAGTCTGTCATAGTTGGTCGTCACAGATATGGTATGTCTGTGATTGTATACAAATTTCTTCTGATTCTACTCTTCTCGCTCAGCATCAGTTTGTATAAGTCTCTCCAGGTAATTATGAAATCCGTCACCTCCTTGTTTCTTATAGCACAATAAAATTCCATTACATTCATATACCACAACTTGTTTAGCCATTCCCCAATTGATGGGCACCCCTTTAGTTTCCAATTCTTTGCAACCACAAAAAGGGCTGCTAAAAATATTTTTGTACATATGGTTCTTCCTCCCACTACTATGATCTCTTTGGGATATAACCCTAGGAGTGGTATGGCTGGGTCAAAGGGTATGAAATTATTTATAATCCTTTGGGCATAATTCCAGATTGCTCTCCAGAATGGTTGGATAAGTTCACAACTCCACCAGCAATGTATTAGCGTTCCAATTTGCCCACATCCTCTCCAGCATTTGTCACTTTCTTGTTTTGTCATCTTAGCCAATCTGACTGGAGAGATGTGGTATCTCAGAGTTGTTTTGATTTGCATTTCTCTAATTAATAGTGATTGAGAGCATTTCTTCATATGCTTATAGATAACTTTAATTTCTTTCTCTGAAAACTTCCTATTCATAACCTTTGACCATTTCTCAATTGGGTGACTTGTATTCATATGGATTTGGCTCAATTCTCTATAAATTTTAGAAATGAGTCCTTTATCAGAGACACAAGTTGTAAAAATTCTTTCCCAATTTCCCACCTCCCTCTTGATCTTGGTTACATTGGCTTTGTTTGTGCAGAAGCTTTTCAATTTAATGTAATCAAAATTATCCATTTTGCATTTTATAATGCTCTCTAATTCTTGTTTGGTCCTAATATCTTCCCCTCTCCACAGATCTGTCAGGTAAACTATTCCTTGCTTTCCCAAATTGCTTACAGCATCATCCTTTACACCTAGATCATGCACCCATTTAGACTTAATTTTGTTATATGGTGTTAGATAGTGATCTATGCCCAGTTTCTGCCATACTGTATTCCAGTTTTCCCAGCAGTTTTTGTCAAATAGTGCATTCTTATCCCAAAAACTGGGGTCTTTGGGTTTATCAAACAATAGATTGCTATATTCATTAACTGCTGGTTCTCCTGCACCTAATCTATTCCATTGATACACTACTCTACACCTCTGCCAGTACCAAGCAGTTTTGATGACTGCTGCTGTATAATACAGATTAAGATCTGGCATAGCTAGTCCACCTTCCCTAGCATTTCTTTTCATTAATTCCCTTGATATTCTAGACGGTTTGTTTTTCCAAATAAATTTTGTTATTATTTTGTCTAACTCTACAAAGTAGTTTTTTGGTAAATTGATTGGAATGGCACTAAATATATAATTTAGTTTGGGTAAAATTGTCATTTTTATTATATTAGCTCGACCCAGCCAGGAGCAATTGATATTTTTCCAACTATTTAGATCTGTTTTTATTTGTGTGAGAAGTGTTTTGTAGTTGTGATTATATAGATTCTGGGTTTGTTTTGGCAAGTAGATTCCCAAATATTTTATAATGTCTGCAGTGACTTTAAATGGGAT